>WAAB01020532.1:239024-268375 GCA_013389865.1 Piaya cayana | reverse complement strand
CCCTCCAGCAGATCGACACTTCCACCCAGCTTAGTGTCATCTGCAAACTTACTAAGGGTGCACTCGATGCCCTCATCCAGGTCGTTGATGAAGACATTGAACAGGGCTGGACCCAGCACTGAGCCCTGGGCAACACCACTTGTGACTGGCCTCCAGCTGGATTTAGCTCCATTTACCACCACTCTCTGGGCCCTCCATCCAACCAGTTTTCCACCCAGGCGAGTGTGTGCCTGTCCAGGCCAGAGGCTGACAGTTTCTGTAGCAGAATGCTGTGAGAAACTGTGTCAAATGCTTTGCTGAAGTCCAGGCAGATACATCCACAGCCTTTCCCTCATCTAGCAGCTGAGTCGCGTTATCATAGGAGGCAATCAAATTTGTTTGGCAAGACCTACCTTTCATGAACCCATCTTGACTGGGCCTGATCACTCTGTTCTCTTGCAAGTGCTTCATTACAGCACTCAAGATCACCTGTTCCATGACTTTCCCTGGCACTGAGGTCAGGCTGACTGGCCTGTAGTTCCCTGGATCCTCCCTGTGACCCTTCTTGTAGATGAGCACAACATCAGCCTCCAGTCCAGTGTAACTTCCCCAGTCTTCCAGGACTGTTGGAAGATGATGGAAAGGGGTTTGGCATGGACATTTGCCAGCTCCTTCAGTGCCCTCGGGTGGGTCCCATCCAGCCCCATACACTTGTGAGTGTCAGAGAAGTTGGCTACTGAGAGAGTTAATGCAGTTCTGAGACCATGAATGGGTAAAGAAAATGAAGAAACATTCCTCTTGCATTTGTGAGAAGAGGTATGTATCTATATACATATTAATATATATGTATATATCCTGTTGCCCTACTTCACTTCTTTTATCCTCACCCAGCTTCTAGGCAAATGTCTGTAACACGAGGTGCAGTCCTCTGTTCTTAACCTAACCCAATATGCTCCAGTCATGCCTTTTAGATTTCTTTGCTAGCAACCGCATTGACCCAGAAATCCTCTCCCAGGAGAAAATGATGTTCATATTCTGATTCTCTCACCTACCAGATCACAGCTGGCATAGTTGTGTTAGAAAAGTCTCACCTGTTATAAGTGCTTCTCTCCCTGGTGTAAAAGTGAAGAATAATAAAATGGTGGGAAGAAATCCAAGTATTATGAAGACTGGATAATTGCAGAACTCGTAAGAGACCAAGGAATGTCCACTTCATTAAGAAAAAAACCCTAAATTGTCCAGATTGGTAAAACACCCTTTAGGTTTACACCTGCGGGATTTTGCTGTGTAAATATCTGTGTGGGAGATATTTATCCACTATTTTTCCACTGAATTAGATCCCTCATTGTGAGTCATTCACAGTTTCTAATAGAATCAAACACTAAAATACGACTAAGATTTTACACTGCAGAAGGCACATCTCTCTTCTTTCCAGGATTTGTTAGTCACGATTAGGAACTGAGAACATCTACAGTATCATCTTTCATTACTGTTCTCTTTTCAGATGTTCATAGTCCTCCTACAAATTTGTACAGTACTGCGTTCATAAGAGATGCTTGTTCTTTAATAGGTTTCTTCTTTAATAGTTGCAGAGTTGTCAATTTTGCGGTGGACAGACAAGATCTTTGCTCAGCAGATGAGACCCTAGAAGCATTAAATATACAATAAAAAATATATGTCCCTTTTGGCAGCTCAGTCCTTTCTTTCAGTACTGGCTGTAAGTTAGAAGGGTGAATAAATTCAAATGAAGAGGATTGCATGATTATAGAGGAGCGGGATTCTATTCTCTTTGTGATTGCTTTCATTATCTAGTAAAAATATGAACAGGTAAAGAACATATACAAAGGTGATATAGAAACAGATAATATTGCTTATGGTCACAGAACCCAATTCAGTGCTGAGGTCTCAGCTGTCAGTACAAGAAAGGATCACAGCAGAGCCTGTGGTACATTTCTGGAGACAGCAGGGCCTACAGACAGAGCATTTTTCATGAATACTCAGTAGTTTTTTTACCTCGATACTAAAGGAATCTGATTACATGCAAACTTCAAACTGATTAGTTTTTTTCAATTTATAGTATTACTTTATAATCTAAATTCCAATGATCTTAATAGAAGATGAGAGAAGATTGCAGAAAGCCTAGTATTCAATTTAAAAATAAATTGAAGTACAAGAAAGAAGAGAAAAATATTTTCTCTTGGAAATCCAGCATAAAATGCAGCAAAACTACTGTACTAGATAGCAACAGAAATATTTTTCCTTTAGAAAGTGACCTGTTGATATTCATACATATATAAATATGTAGTTACTTCCTGATGTTTTAATACAGCGCATACCACATATGATTGGAAACAATAATAATGTAGATTTCCTTTATTAGTTTAAAATCATTAACCACAAGTTTCCTTGTAAAGATTTTAATCTTTTCTTACTTCCTAGGTCAGAGTTTCTATCAGGGAGGTAGTTTTAACACTCAAGAAGAAGGGATTAGCACTCAGTGTACTAATGAGCAGACCAGCTGTTTTCAGTACCTTTTGATTTTCCAACTGGCTTGATTAGGTACTAGTTAGAGTTGTGTCAGCATATAGCCTCTGCCTTTGCTCTGAGACTTGAGTAATGATCTGTGTATCGTGCTTTTCTAGCAGTTCTGTTGCATCATTTGTGTTGACCTCTACAATGAGGCAGGAGTAGTACAAATCTAAATTAAAAAGTAGATAGCTCTAAATGGAAATGCAGTTATCTGTGAGTGTTCAAACTTAATTTTTACCCAAATTAAACGTGCACATTATCTTTGCTTTTTTTATAAATTTTTCACATTAGAAGTTTCCTAAAGACATGTATTTTATTTCTGAGTTATAAGTAAATTTTGGAATGTGAACATGCATAGAAAAACAAGAATATTGAGTTTTTACTAATTCAATTTTTGAGTTCCTATCACAGACGCTATGAAACTTCTCAGCCATTGATGCAAGAACTGTTGTTTTTTTCTCGCATCCACTTAGGTATATTTTATTTGGTAGATTATTGCTTTTGACGTCTTGAAATTCATAGGATGATACCAAGGCCTCCTTCATTTTAGGAAAACTAGAGAGGAGGGTAATGGACTCTTCTCCCAAGTGACAGGGGACAGACAAGAGAGAATGTCCTCAAGCTCCACCATGGGAGGTTTAGGCTGGACATTAGGAAAAAAAAATTCACAGAAAGAGTCATTGGGTATTGGAACAGGCTACCCAGGGAGGGGGTTGAGTCACCTTCCCTGGAGGTGTTTAAGGCATGGGTGGACAAGGTGCTGAGGGACATGGTTTCGTGTTTGATAGGAATGGTTGGACTCAATGGTGGGTCTCTTCCAACCTGGTTATTCTATGATTCTATGAAAAAGACAAAGAACAGGCTAAGGAAAAAGGACAAAGAAAGTCTCTCTGAACTGCTTTTTGAATGTTAAAGTACTTTTCAACTTTTATGCTGTATTAGTTCCTAACTTTATTTGTGAAATGAAGGGTGCCGATCCTTGCTTCCTTCTTGGTTTTGATTAGCTTGTAGATGGTGGTTCTCAAAGGTCTCAGTAATAGCAAATGCCTTTCTTTTGTGACTCATCTTGGTGGTCTGCCCAATTTCCTGGATGAGAAGCTGTCAGAGAAATGTCACTGGACTATATCATACTGTGCTTTTGATGGTCTCAGCATGTTCCATGATGCATCAGTTCCTCCTAATGTGAGGGAAGAGTCACCTTTCCTGCTTTCCGCCAGGTCTGCTTGGACTGATAGAACCACAAGGCGTTTTTCCACTTTTTAATCCCTTTTTGAAAAATGTAGGGGATAAGCTAAACATAATAGTAATTAGTCAAGCAAAACTTCCTGTAAGGTTTAGGTGGATAGGAGTGAATACTGTGAATGTCAGGGTGCATCGTTGTACATATTTTCCTAAGGGTCTCTCACCAGTAGCTGTTTGAGAAAGGATATTGGGATGGAAAGCCTGCTGGGCTAACCCAGTGTGTTTATTTTTAGGGTGACTGAAGCCTTTTTGTGAAGAGAATAGTTAAGCAATTTGTTGAATTAGGGCCTCCTCTCAGAAGAAGATTGAAAGTGTGTGAGCATTTGGCAAGCATAAGGAATCTAAAGTACTTAAAAATAAAAAGGAAAGTTTCTCATCAAGCTCTTACTTGATTGTATTAATACAAAGACTTTTATTGGCATGTTCTACACTGATATAATCATAAGCTACAAACACTCACCTTGATCTGCCCGTTTGTGACTCTTCTTCTAATTCAGGTTTAGCATTCCTTTGATAAATTATCAAAAAATCTAAACTTGTCCATGCGAGAACCTTTTTCCTTGTAGCTCTCTTTTAGTTTAGTACAATACAAGCTGAATCATAACAGTTTATCAAAGAGCAAACATGTCACATTCTTGTATATGGATTGACAGACAGGAGTTAGGTTAATTTACTGTAACCTTCCTTAAAAAGTTTTGTTGAGTAAGTCAAAACCATTATCACACGGCTGACCTTTGCCAACAAAATATTAATCTTTCACCCACTCTGGATTTTTAGAACATGTATATCAAACCAACTGTTCTCAAAAATGTCAGCAATCTAAAATAAGCATGCAACATGCTGCACATCAGAAATGCTACCAAGTGACAAGGAGACTGTCTTATTGAGAATGCAAAGAGAACTAAAGATTGAAGAAGCATCCATCTGGAAGTGAATTTAATAGGCATCTATAGAGGTTCCTGTCTGTACTAGCTTATTCTTCTCAGTTATCTGCTTAATTAAATAATTCTTACATAAAATCAATAACTAGTTGCCACCAAGATAGATGAGGTATTTTAAAAACAACGTGAGTCATCAAGAGGGCTGGGTTTAGAGTTCCACTTTCCAGCTAAATAAATTAAAAGGGGAAGCAAGATATTTGTTTTGAGCAGAAACTGTGTTGTTCTTGGTTTTGTTTTATATTTTTTCTTGTTTTGGCTAGCTTCATGGGTGGAATATTAAGCTGTTTGGTTATGGGATACTTATTTCTTTATAGTTCTTCAGATTTTTTGTTTCATTCATGTGTCCTTCAGGTGCTAAAATCTCTCAGGACCATTAGCAGATACGCTTCTGAAGAACTTAGAAACTGTGAAAGAAGGTAAGTGACCCTATAAAGGTAATGAATTTTTTCCTGGTGTGATAGGTATGATTTGCACTTTGTCTGACATTGTCCCTTTGATAAAGAAACAATGCAAATAGATTGGCTAACTAAGAAAGTACTCTTTCCTTCAAGCTTCTCTCCACTTGTCTACCTTTATATTTAAAGTTATTTTTAAATTGAACAATAAACACTTCTCTGACTTCAAGAACTGCCAGCATATCTGAAGTCTTAGTGACACAGCTTATCTGAGGGTTTTGTCATCTTTGGTGTAGGTGCAGAATGGGAAACTAAATTAGGGTCATTTTAAATCAAGACAAATAAAATGTCAAAGCTCAGTTGCTCTTAGTTCTCAGCTACCGTTTTGTAACAAAACTAAAAGTTCTGGTAACAGAAGGAAAGCAGGCAATAAGTTTTATGTCACTAGTATAGGCAACCTGAACTTTATTCTAGAAGGTAAATTTTAGTAAATATAAAATATACTTCAATCAAACATGGTGCTCAATATAGACATCTGATAATCAGAAGTGCACATTAGATTGCCCATAGCTCTCTTAAGCTCTCTGCAAAACTCAAAGTTTATTAATCTTTGAATAGATTTTTTTTCAGCTAAGATATCACTAGCAGACATTTAATCCTATTTGGACTACTGAAAACCCTGAAAAAAGTATGAAATTTCTCCCATCTACTGTGGGAGAAATNTGTAAACAGTCCCTTCCTTCTTTCTTGCAGCCCCTTTAGATACTGGAAGGTCTCTGTAAGTTCTCATTGGAGCCTTCTCTTCTCCAGGCTAAAAGTACCAGGATTATTTTTTCTTCTTACCAGGAAAAAAAAAAAATTGATGTAACTGTGGATAGATTTTATTATTTATTTTCTCAAAGGGGCTTTAATTAACAAACCCAGTTGTGTTAACAGCTAGGTTACAAATATGGATAAGTTCCTCTGCTGTGTACATGCATATCTACTTGTGATGGCTTGTTAGGTGGATGCAACACACCACCTCACGTGGTTCAAGTGGAAAGCTAGTTTTGGATGTGCATGTGCTGTTATAACTGCTGAATCTCTTTCCTCTAAAGAATGTCTCTTGCATGGAAACTGAAGGCTTTGCTGCAGGCCGTGCAGGTTGGTATCCGAAAGAACATGCATCTTTTTTAAACCCATAAAAGATAGACCTATTAGGAACATCTTGACACCAAGGCCAATAGAGAAAGTTCTTTTGATCCAGAACCAGCAGACCAGATTTAAAACTACATTAAACTTTTATTATGATATATCCATATTTGAACGTACCAAGTAGAATTTTCTGTGAGTTACTTCATAAAATCAACCCACAATATTTGAAAGTGTCTTGACTTGCTATTTTTTCAAAGTTACAAGAAGGCATTCTAGAAGTGTCATTGTGCTGAACATTGTTGGGGGATTTGTGATTTCACTGAGTGGGGTTTTTACTGGGGTATGTGGAAGTATTGTGGTTTATTTGTTTTGGGGGTTGGTTTTTGTTTTGGTTTTTTTTGTAGTTCTGTTACATTTCTTTAAGAAAAAAAAAAAGATAATTGAGAGAGAGGAGGTTGTTCTTCTCTCCAGAAGCTCTTGAGCATGTTTGCTGTAGCAAAGGCTGTACAGATACTATGGGGTTGGGACACCGCCATGGAAAAACAGGGAGCTACAGATGAGGTGAAAAGACTTTTCTGGGGACCAGGGAAGAATGTACAGAGTTTCCTTTTGTCCTTACTCTTTGAGTGGAACAAAACGAGGCCTGGACATGGAAGGCAACAGGCTTGTAATTGATAGGGGAGGTAGGTTTGTGAAACCCTGTTATTCTTTTTGGCAACTCTGTTTGGTCTTATGGTTTTATTATAGTAAAAAGCTAAAGGGTTTATTTCTTAAGTTGAAGACTCAGGAAATTGAGTCTTATTTAGTGTACTTGATGACCATATAGTGTACTTATGTTCCCTAATGAACCCTAGCCAACCTGGAGTCTTGTCTCAGCCACTGTGGTACAGAAAGTCAAGCTGTGCTGTGGCCACTAGGGAAATTTCTTTCTGTAAAACTGATACCTGAAAAGTTAGAAGTAACAGCCTGAAAGTCTGTCCCTGAAAACAAGTTTTAACTAAAAGATGAAACAGATCAGATTATTAATTATGTGCAGCCAGTGTGTGAAGTTTAAGAAAGGGAAAATAATTCCACTGTTCGTATCTCTAGCTGCATGTTTTCTTCTGTGTGCCACTTCTTGTTGTGATCTCTCATCATTCTCTCAATACTTCTGGGATGCAAAAGGCTGAAGTTAAATGAGTCAGTGGTTGGGGACAATGTTCTGTAAGTATGTGTCAGTTAATAATTCTCCAGCAGAATGTAAAGGTTCCGACTTTCATTTTAAAAATTAGTGCATGTTCTTGCGACACACAATTTAGGGAGAACAGGAATGCCTAATGTGAAGGCTGTTCTTGGTGCAGGATGGAAATAAATACCCCATAAAAGCTCTCCAATAACATCCTTAGACACAGCTGCAGCACAGACAGACGTTTGTGAATTTTCACAAGTACAATCACCCGCCTGGTCCTTCTTATTCAAAAAACCACAAATGAAGCAACAAAACAATGTTAAATTTCCAGTAGGATCCCCACATTGAATTGACAATGAGTGTGTATGCATTTTTTTTTCCTCTCTGCTATAATGGCAGAAAAGAGAGTTCTGTGTAGGTATAAAGCTGTGGTTAGACCTTAAACTTTGTGATTTCACCTAGGAAAACTTAATATAACTTTCATGTGATTTTATTTATTTTTGGAACAAACTAAGATGCTTTAAAAAAACCCATAAATAAACAGATGGGGATGAACTAATGTTCCTTTAGATTTAAACCAATTTAACTATGTAAGAACTATAAGGGCACAGTGGAGGTTCTATGTGTCTCTCCTCAGAAGAGCAGATGAACTCTTTCCTTTTGTTAGTCTAGCATTTTTTGTGTGTGTTTATATATGAATATAGATACTGCATATCATAAGTGAGTTCTCCTTTTGAGAACTGGTTTCTTCCTAGAGTTGATCATCACAGCCACAGTTCCATTCTTAATGTAAGACCATGTGAGGACAAACAGCAGGTAGCCAAGATACATTTAATTTCTTTGTGCAGTACACAATGGAAAATACTGCAGCTGTCTATGTATGTGTGTTAGTGTAAAGATGAAATTATGTAATGAGTTAAATTCATCTAAATATTTTGTATACTGGGTTTTTTTCCTAACATAATTATTATGTTAATTTTTGTATGCTTTGCATATTGATCTGAGTACATCCTATGATGCTAATGACCGCTGTGTCAGCTTCTTATTAAACAGGAAAGAAGCACACAAAATCCTGCTACAGCAGCTAATTAGTTTGCTATTCATATCAAAGAAAGTGAGACTGTTTCTCTGGTTTATAATTGAATGCATTTGTATTATTTGCCAAAGTGCCATTTCTTGAATAATGCCATTGACTCTGGTTAGGGGGAGGAAAGAAAGAGACTGTAGTTTTATTAGAAACCCTTGTGGCTTATAATAGATTGTATTAATATTCAACAGTAATAATCACTAAATAATAAGGCATTAATACCTTGCCAATACTAGGAAATGTTGTTCAGGTCAGAGGTCTTTCTACTTCCTTTGAACTCTGGTCATAAATCCTTCCTTTTTCCAGTTAATGATGTTCATAATCTGACGAGTGTATTCTTAAGCCATGCAGTTTTCTGGAGAAACGCTTTGCCCTTGTTCAGTCTTTGTACCCTGCTATTGCTCTGAGATCACCAATCAACCCGCTCACAGACCTGTGAAAGCTTTAAGCTTTATTGTCTTTTAAGCCTTGATACCCTGAAGTTCAAAATCAATTTACTCTCACTAGATAGTAAAAGCTGATAAAATACTATATTTAGTTATTGATGACATCTTGTCATTATACTGGGTGAAATGAAAGCCTGATTTGCTTGTCTGTCAGATATTGCATTAAGTATAGTAAGTGGCAGATATCCTACCTGGATCTGAGACATCACCAATTACCCTCATCTTTTTGGTTATAGAGGACTTTGGCTGTAGATTTAAAACTCCTACAAAGGATGACCAGAATCCACCATCCGCTCTGACTGATACATGAATCATTATCCTAAAACTGGTGGATGGAGGGGAAGTTAATGAGCCCATTTGGGTGGAAAAAAGCTTATTACAATTCCAGTTTGCGACAGACTCTCTCACAGTGCTTGCCAACAAATAATCTCTAGCTGCCCACCTACAGCCTGCAGCCACTAGACTCAATGACCCTACTCCAAACAAAGATTTTCAGTCATTTTAACCTGCATCCATAACTACAAACATTTCTAATAAGGAGAAAGCAAAATTGATAGTGGCACATAAAGAAAAATAATGAAAATATTTCTAAAATCATATAAAACTTCAGAGGCATTCTGGTGGGAAGGAATGCAGGATGGAATGAAATTGAAGTTAGGGGGTCAAGGATTTGTAATGCAAAGAAAGAAGTAGTGATTAAGAAAAGAGAGGCTGTAAATTACTGAGATGAGATCAATACTCTAAGCAGTGCTTCATCCAAAAGCATTCATGATCATAGCATGTGATAGCTATTGTTTTGTCCAGAAATCACAAAATCCTCAGAAGAGTGATTTAACTATGACTAATGCATTAGAATTATGTTTACGTGCATTTTCAGCAACAGTAATGGGATGAGAACGATAAAATTATGTCCCGTATTCAATATATCTCTCTACATCCCTACAAATAAATTCAGGCAGCTCAGTGCACTGGGAAGTCATGTTGCAGTTCTGTTTCTATCCAGGGTGAAATGTATTTATAACAGTAAATCTTACAGCATTCATTCATCCGTCAAATGAATTTCACCAAGATCAAAGAAACTTATGAGCAGCATTCTCTGTTTGGAAATTCTAGTCTATCCAAATATTTTGGTATGAAGCATTTTTCTCTGTTTCCCAACAATAACACAAGGACAGGAATTAAATCAAATTACTCCCTTGACTGACAGAAGAGAGTATCACTGAGGGTGATCAAACCAGACTGAGAGACTGACTGAAGAAAAGAATGAAAGCAATTCAGAATGTGCAGAAAACAGCTTGATTAGCTGTTGGTTCTCAGGTTGGTTATTTATGATCATCAGGTCCTAATTCCTAAGTCATAGCAGAGAGGCCTTACATTGTGTTAAAGGCAGTAACTTTCCACTCCATGGTCACCTGTTTAAAGGACTTTAAATATTACCTTGTTAGACTGGAAAAGTTTAATTTTCATGACACTTTACAAACTACGCCTATCATCAGGTTTCGCCTGTTATTAACAGTGCTCACATTACTGTCTGTTTCCAGGATAATGAAATTAGTTTTATCTTGTACGTGATAATTTCCTCCTTCTCTTTATTCACTAATGAAAATAAAAAAGACAAAGAAAAAGCTATTTGTTTCAATGCTATTTGTTCTTATTTTGGTATACATTCTTAATATGTGATTATATTTATTAAAATAGCTGAGTACAACAGTTATTTAACCAGACAGTAGTCTAAATGGAATTTACCCTACTAAATTGTTCGTGGATTTTGTCTGCTTATTGAGCCTGTGTTATCAGGCTAAATAGCTACATCCATCACTTTGTAGGTCCCAAAACACAAGCTGATGTCTGAAAATGTGGCTTAGCAAACATAAAGTTTCTTTGCCATCAGCCACTAGAAAATAATCCTCAAAGGAATAGATGTTAACTAATATTTTCCGTTGGATCTTTGCAGCTCATTGAGATGGATGACAGAGACTGCTGGGGGCAAGGGCAGGGGAGGAAGAGAAAAGAAATGGAATAATTATTCAGTCTCTCTAAATGCTGTATATAACATAATCTTATTTATGATTATTTTGTTTCCATGGCCTGTGCAGAGGCATCATGTACAGTTAAAAGTATAATATTGCACCGTCATAGACTCAAACTTGTTAAGAAAGAATATTCTTGATGAGGTTAAATCTTGACCCATGTTGTTGTTATGAGAATAACGTGCTAGAGATATAATAGAAAATCAGTAATTTTTACAGTCTCAGTCTTGCAAGATCTGGAGCTGTACGCCCTGTACCACAACCTCCTGTTCTTAATTTTTTCCTTCCTTTCATCCCCAGTCCCCCTGGAGTCATAGGCCAATTAGTGGGAGTAATAACAGATATATGAGGTTTTTACTATAATGGATGCTCCAAAAGAAAATAAAAAAATCAGTGTGGCAGAAGTGTATGTGAAAGGTCATTGGGCAATATTAGAGCAAATGTATAAAGATTACATTGTATATTAAGTGCACAAAGAAAATGCTTAGCCGCTCTCAAGGTTAATAGCTTCTTTATTTAGATGTGCCATCCTTTATGCTTGGATAGCGTTGAGGAATTTCTCAGTGGAATCATTGGGAATTTTTCCATTGACATTCATTAGGAGGTCATTGGGGTCAATATTATTTAGTGGCAGCTACTGAAATCTTGTTCTTAACTAATACATCCCTTAGTAAAATACCAGTTTATCAGCTGGGATTTTGCAGGCATAAATAATCATGGAACAAAGTACTATTCCTGGGAGGTAAATGCAATGACTTCATCAGCATTCTGCACCCTCCTCTATGTCTAGGTAGCTGCGTTCAGCATAAAGGATTGTGATTCTTGTTCTTTCTCCATCTGTTTTTTTTTTTTCCTAGCCTAAATTCCCATTTTATTCTATGTTATTTTCAGTGGCACTCTACAAACAATTCACAGAGAGGTATGAATAATATTTGTTCACCTCCTTCACAATGTGAGAAAGATTAGCTTAAAACACCTTCCTTTTAGCATACATGCACACAGCTCAGGTGTGTTATCCAGAATTGTGAAAGGAACATCAGTTAAGTCAGAGAAAAATCAAGTTTAAATATTCTTTTGTATGGCATAATTTACAATATACAGCAGTAGTGAACTAGCTAGTAGCTGACAGTCTTCTAAAGTTTTATGCATTCCATGCATTCTTACAAAAAGCTACACACACATTTAGCGCTCTGAAGCTAAGTACCTCTTGTAAAGATTTAACAGGTTTATTACAGGCTCATTACTTATTTAAATCATTAACTAATGCTTTATGTAAATATTGTTATTATTGCTATTTATTTTGCAACTACACTTTGATTTTTCACGAGTAAAAATCTCAGTTCAAGCCTATATGTAGACTTTGCAAAGGTGTCTTCAAAACGATGATTTTAATGAGGGGTGCGTGCCGACGTGCTGGAGGAACTCTTGTTGCTTGTTGTAGATGCTGCTCACTGACACAAATGCATGAGTTATTCTTTTTGCATTTTGAGTCACTGAAATGAATAGTGAAGTGAAATATCTGCAGTAGGGGCAGCTTTGGGCAACACTGAGGAACTGGATTCCTATTCATAAGTGCTTGAGCCCGAGTGCAAACCTGCTGATATCAGTGATGTTTGGGATCCACCTGTCATTCCCAAACCTGAGACTGAGAACTGAAAGACAAAAACATGTGAAGATGGAGCTTCCCCTTGCAACCTTTTGCATATTTACTTATGATATCACAGGGAGAAACTGACTTGGATATGATGTGTTTAGATCAGCTGAATTTTAGGTATCGTTTTTACATTGTAAGCAAGTTTATTTTGTGACACATCAGGATCTGTCCAGACTGTGAGCTGGACTCCTAAACAAGTTGCTTTAAACATAATGTACATAAAACCCATACATTTCTTCAACAGAGAAGAGTGGGAAAATAGGAGTAGTTATCAATCTATATTTACAGTAGTTGTTTACCTACATTAACAATTAGAGGTGGTTTGGGTTTGGGTTTTTTTAATTTCTTGGTTTTTTTTAGTTTAAAGTAGCAACCTCATCCAAAAGCAGCTTGTTTCAGTTTGGTTTTTTTTTACCATAATCCTATGTTGTCTCTCAGATATTGTTCAGAGAGATTTTCTCCAGCATTTTATTCTTTAATACTTTTAAGCTATACACAAATGAAGGGCAATAATTAGTAGTGGGAATGATCAATGTAGCCATTGCAGTAGATAATTTAAAAACATCTCATTAACCATTAATTAAACTCATGACAATATTATACTTAATTTAACTGTGCTCATTAAGTAAGGTTTGGCCCCAGACCGAATTTTTAGGATGTGCTACCAATTTTAAGAAGAACTCAGGTACTTAACAAATCACAAGAGGTTTTTTCATCTTTCTGGACACACATTCTAGCAAGAAAAGTCAAGATAGTAAATCTAAAGTCAAAATTGGAAAAGAATACATTTTAGAAAGTCCCAGCCTACAAAAAAAAAGAAGCTAAGACAACTTCCAAAATTCCAAAGAGTTAGAAGCTAAATACATTTAGCTAAACCTTTCTAATTTAGAACCTAATCCTCTTGCATTTAGACTTTTTTAGAACTTGGACTCAACCTCGCAAAGCACCATAATACATCCTGAATATAAGGCACAATGTGCTATAAATGCCGTACTTAATTTTCCATTCCTAGATCGACGTTAGGAAAGCTCAGACCTTACTCTTAAATCCGATATTTCCCTTAGCTCTCTTTCTGTATTTTGGGAGCAGGGGTAGGGGGAAGGAGTGGGAATATGATTTGAATTTTTTGTTAGCTTTGGATTCAGAAAAAAAAAGAATCCAAATAAAAACTCACTGCAGCAGAATCAGAAAATTTTAGTCTGCTTCCTCACCTGGAGTAAATACTCGTAAGAGCAGTAGGAAGTCTGAGTTGTTAAAATATCTGCATCCTTCATTTTTGCTTAAGGTTAGCCTTATACATTTACCATTCTGTAATATGCCAAATATAAAACTTTTTATTATACTTTATTGAAATTTCTGGATGTCCTCATAAAAGTCTAAATGTTAGAGGAACAATATTAATAAGTCTTCCAGTTCTTTTTGTGTTCACACATATTTCTTGGCAGTAAAAGAATATTACATTGCACCAGCTGTGCAGAACAGAATTTCAATTCTTGTTCTGGGTCAGTTAAAATGTGCTTATGACAAAATTTGAGCCTGGCATATGATGCTGGATCTTAAGTCTTATTATATGCTCTGTAGATTTAAGAAGGGTAGCTGTTGGGTTTTGGTTGTTGTGTATCCTTTTTTTTAATTCTGTGCCCCTCATTTTGCAAACATAAGAGGACTTCAGTAAAAAAATGATCATCTATGGCTCTCTTTCAGCTGAGGTGTATGAAAGGATACAGTAATGATATATTCCAATTAACTAATTTTATATAGCTAATGTTAATACTACAAAATTTCTTTTCATCTGTTTTGTTATAAATATGTTACATTGTTAAGATAAAAGTGATATGTTTGATAAATATGTATAGTTTGAAATCTTAAGTACTTATTTCATTCACAGAGAGAACAAATATTCAGTTTCACAGCACTACTTAACATTCCATCATATTCAATAGTAAACATTTTCAGTGTTACGCAGGTATTTTTTATTCATATTTTTAGTGGTCGTTCAAAACCACATTCAGAAATATTTTCTACACATATCTGCTTTGTATATTGTCCTCAAGCAGACTGGTTCCAATGTACGTAGATACATAGATGAGTGGGATTTTCTTTGCTACTTGAATCAGAACAGAGATGCACTAGTATCTAGGTACACAGCTTTGTTCAGCTGATACCAGTTTGCTCCATAATCCATCTAATTGCAGTAGCAGGAATCAATGTAATGGGAGAGAGGATGTAAAAGCTTTCTTTCACCTCCAGCTTCCCGTGCCTTTGATAATTTCATCATGGTTACAAGTTTTGCTATGTAATTGTTGAGGGTAAATGTCTTTGTGAAACATCCATCAAATAAATGCAGGCTCATTTCCGCTGCTGCAAAATTCCAGTGGCCTCAGGCAGCTTTGAGGGATTCCAGTTCACTGTTCCAGAAAAAAAAAAGGTAACGACTATTAGGCCATCTTCCAATGTCATCTGAACTACAGGAACAAGCAGTTTACACTTAAGAATCCACCTCTATCTCTCTATGAAAATTCTACAGTCTCTAATCCCCATGTGCGTGGTAACCAGAGTTTTTAAAACTACATAAATGGAACTAAGTTTGAACACACGATATTAAAAATATACAAATTTAATAGCGTGGGATGTTAATATTGTTTTTTAAATAATGTTTCTTGTATAAGAAATAGTGTGGCCAATAGTACTAGGGACGTGATCACCCCCCTGTACTTGGTGCTGGTGAGGCCACACCTTGGATCCTGTGTTCAGTTTTGAATCATAGAATCATAGAATAAATAGGTTGGAAGAGACCCACTGGACCATTGAGTCCAACCATTCCTATGAAACACTAAACCATGTCCCTCAGCACCTCATCCACCTGTGCCTTAAACCCCTCCAGGGAAGGTGACTCAACCCCCTCCCTGGGCAGCCTCTGCCAGTGTCCAATGAGCCTTTCCATGAAAATATTTTTCCTAATCTCCAGCCTAAACCTCCCCTGGCAGAGCTTGAGGCCATACCTTCTCGTCCTGTCCCCTGTCACTTGGGAGAAGAGGCCATCACCCTCCTCTCCACAACCTCCTTTCAGGCATTTGGAGAGGGCAATGAGGTCTCTGTGACTATTGTGACATAAGTAACATCTATGCTGTCTGTGATGATTGACATCAGTGAAATCTATGTTCTCTGACTTTTATACCATCCATTACATCTGTGAGTCTTACTATTGTAACATCAGTGTAATCTGTGACGTCTGTGACGGTTGTGACATCAGAGAAATACGTGATGTCATTGACTATTGTGACATCACTGAAATCTTTGAGGTCTGTTACGATTGTGATATCAGTGACATTTGTTACATCTGTGATGTCTGTGATGATTGTGACATCTGTGACATNTGTCAAAATGTCACTGATGTAACAATAGTCATAGACGTCACTGATGTCACTGATGTCACAATAGTCATTCATGCCACAGATGTCACAAATGAAACTGATGTCACAATAATAACATACTTCAAAAATGTCAGTGATGTCACAATATTAACAGACATAACAAATGTCTCTGATGTCACAATCGACACAGATATTAGAGATATGAAAAATGTCACTGATGTAACAATACTCACAGATGTCATAGATGTCATTGATGTCACAGTATTCACAGATCTCAAAAATGTCACAGATGTCAAAATAGTCAGATATGTAACAGATGTTAATGATGTCACAATCGTCACAGATGTTATATATTATAATGATATCACATTAGTCACAGATGAAACAGACATCACACAAGTCACTGATGTCACAATAGTCACACATGTCACAGATATCATGTTTGTCACAACAGGTAAAGGTGTGACAAATGTCACTGATGTCACAATAGTAACAGACAACACAGAGGTCACTGATGTCTCAACAGTCAGAGATGCCACAGACATTACAAATGTCACTGGTGTCACAATAGTCACACATGTCACAGATTACACTAATGTCACAATTGTCAGAGATGTTATAGATGAAATTGGTATCACAATAGTCACAGATGCCACAGATTTCACAGATCTCACTGATGGCACAATATTAACAGATGTCATAAATGTCATTGATGTCACAATGGTAAAAGACGTCACAAATTTCACTAATGCCAAAATCGTCACAGACTTCCCAAATGTCACTGATGTCACAATAGTCACAGATGTCACAGATGTCACTAATGTGAAAATAGTCTTTGTTTCTCACCACTCAAATCTAGTTTAATTGGCAATAAATTAATTTACGCTTTCTGGTTTTTCCTGTGATGGCAACAGATGATGTCCATTGTTACTCTTAAGCTTTTTTGCCCCTCATCTCAATAAGAGAGAGAGTGCCTGGGTGGGTGTTTGGCAGCTGGCCAAGGTCAACCTACCCCCCAATTTAATGTGAATTATTACCAGATGGAATTTTATTGATACGCATAAACTGCCTACTATTCCAGGCAGCCTAGAACTACAGAATTTTTCAGATTTCTGAAACATTAGAAGTTGTTTGGGTCTTTTCATTAATGACAGTAGTTGTTCCACAGCCAGAAATCCTTATTTAACATAACAGCTACTGGGTTCCTTGAAAGACTGTTTCAGAATAGTTTTAACCTTGGAGTAGATATGATACATCAAAGATGTCTTCATTAACACCACTGCATAAAAAAACTTAATCTCACCTTTCTCCACATGGCAGAGCCTTTGTCAGTGTTAGGATTTGTCACTAGAGCACAGTACAGTTCTTGAGGGATCTAAAGCTCTTTAACTTGATTTAAATAAATGCTTTCAGAACAATGGTTGTATTCGGATTCAGCATCTCAATAATCTAGCATCAATAGATCCAGAGGCTGTGATAAATCCAGGTTAGTGAATAATAAGTGACCAAATGTCTTGTAGAAGAACATCTAGTTTTATCTTGTGGTAAATATATACCTTTTCTAATTAATGGTGAGGCTGTGATTCTAATTAATCCCTTCTTAAGTCCTGAAGTTCAAGTGGTGGATTTTACTGGTTTGCTGTTTATTTGTTTATTTTTTAAATGTAGGCTGTTGATCAATGAGAGAGAGTGTGTTTCATTATCCAGTGCCTTGCAGAATGTATTGTGGCTCCCTATCCTGACACAGGACTTCCCTGTGAATATTTGAATGAGAAGTTCTTTTCTCTAGATACATACTCTCTTTCTGAAAGAATTTTCATATACTTTGAACTCTACCTTGTTTATAACTGATTTTAAGACTATTTTAGTGCAATATCACACTGTTAATTTATCCATTGCTGTTTTGTATGTTCATTATTTGAATGAGAACTCTTAAAATGGTTATGGTAGAAAAGAAGTATGGAGATTTTTTTTCCTTAAGGATCCTTATTTGTCAAGTAAGGATACTTAACTGTTAGAGCTTTTACTCATTTCATTTAATGGCAATAAAATTCATCAGTTTATGTTAACCAGATTAGGTGTGGTGATAAGTGGAGATCTGAGTATAATCGAAATGAATGAACTACGCTACTTAAAGACAAATATTTGCAGAGCGAATGAAGAAAACACATGCCATGTAGTATGAACCAAAAATAGTCTGTTAATGAGTTATAAACAAAAAGGAAAATCTCATTTTGATATATTTAAAACAACTTTCTCATCCATATCTTTGAACGTTATATGATACAAAATATACAATATTGTCGCAACTTTCAGAGGAAGGTGGCTCAATTAGGATATCTTTACCTCTTTCCAGTACCACAACTTCTGTGAGGATCCACCTTTTCTGTGAAGGCTGGCTGAATGACTTGGTGCCCGTATAGCTGAACCAGTTGCAAATCCTTATTATTTTTTCCTGACGCAGTCCAATGCCACAATGCGTAGCTTACACTGAACTTGCCTCACACAAATTTACCCAATACAAATAACACCTATAGAACATTCACACATTTTACCTCTTTGAAGGCAACGTGTACCTTCAGGGACTGGGGGAAACAATGCACAATCAACTCCTTTTCAAAGCAGACACTGTAACCACTAAGGTAACAAGACCAAGTAGTTCTGCTTTCCTTTCTGGCAGACACTCACTCCTCTTCAATACACCTTGTTAGCTGATTTACCTGCTAGTATGGTGTTTAAAATCCTTTCTTATATCTTCTGTGAAAGACCCAAAATTACTCACTCCAAAATATAGGTTTCACTGTCTAAATTATCCGTTTGTATGTGTACAACACTGCACCATCTGTTTTTTAATGCTGATCTCCTTCTAATACCTCACTTTAGGATTTTAGGACCAGTGGTTGTTTTCCACATAAAATACTGTGATCTTAAGTATACGCTTAGTTTATAACATTTGTTGATTCAGAAGATGTTTCTAAATTCAGATAATTTGGAGCCATATATCTAAGTAATTGTAGCTTTGAGCTAAGGATGAAGAAAGTCAGAAGTAGAAGATACACATATGCCTCAGAAGCAGCTGAAGAAACAAATTTGTAAAGAACAATAAAAGCTTTGTCATGGGAATTAGAAATGCTTTTCAGAATATATGCATGCAATTATGAAGCATGTATATTTCTGACAATGAGTAGATTAAGACAATTATTCTTTTAGTTGTCACCAGTACTAGAAGTGCTAATCTACATTGTTTTCTCTGCAGCTTTGTTGTCTATTGCAATTATTGTGGCTACAACATCTAGTCAGAGAAAAATAAAAAATAACACCATAATTCTCATAGCACAGTGTCTGCAGGGCTTGGAAGACGTAGTGTGGAAATGGACCCCAGCGCAGATCAACTCCATGGCTTCTGATTTTCCTTCTCTTTGGTATATTTGAAGCTAACAGTTTCTGATGCATATTTTACCAGTAGACAGGAGAGGTGGCAGAGAGGAGATAAAGACTGATTGATAGAAGAACAAAGTTTTGACCATCCTCAGAGAGGAGAATTGACGCAAATGAGCAAAGTTCTGGCTGGGATTACAAAGTATTTCCCTGTTATAGAAGCTATAAAAAAAAAATTCAAAGATAAATCCAACTCTTCAAAAGAGGCAGAAGCAGATTAACACTTCCTCTCTTACATTCTCTGCAGGATTTAAACAGGATTTCATTTTCTGCACTTTCTGGAACCAAGAAGAATGTAGACCACTTACTTCTTCTGTGTTATGATCAAGAAAGATTGTCAGATGTGATGCAAGGTCCTCTCCAAATGGGCACAAAACTCCACTGTGCAGCTGATAGCTGCTTGTAAATTTAGTTTTGAAAGATGAATTCTTTCTAACATAGCTAGCACCTGGAATATTTATAACATGCAGCAGAAATAGAGAGATGCAAAAGGTTCCCTCTTAGCAGTTCTCCCCCACTATCGTTTTATTTTTAAGGGAAAGAATTGGTAAGCAATCATTCCAACCTCACTGCTGGCCATGATGTGTTCATCTAAGATATTGGAAAAACATGCAGAAGTAGATTAAAGCTGGATGCCAACATAGGCTGGAATTGGATGGCTGCAGTTGTTCCCAGCCCAGCTGTCTGCCTTTCTCTCCTGATGAATGATGAGTTTCCCACCTCAGATGCGTGTGAAATTATTTCATGAACCATCTCTTGAACTTTTTACCATTTCCTTTTAATTCAGTTCATTTAAACTGGAAGGGAGTGAAGACAGGGAAAACTTGTTTAAAAGTTCATTCCAAAGTAGGTCAAAGGTGTGAAAATATACAGTATGTGTAAGATTCCTTAGGAGAAAAAAGAAAACAACAACAACAAAAAAGCAGCCCTCTGTTTTCAAGTACTTATTACTTGAGGAAATAGAAGCTGTTTTTAATTCCAGGTAAGGAATCACATTTACACGTGTTCTTGAAATGGTGATTTAGGAAGAGGAAGGGAGATTCCTTTAGGATAAGCTATTAGGAGTCACTATTTCACTTAGGGCTGTGATGAGAATGTTTGTAATGACGCTTGTTTCACAAGCGTGCTCTCTGGGGACTTGTTCTCTTGTGTTGAAGAGAGATTCACAGAGTATTTCTCAGGGGTGCCTTACTATCCTACACAAGGGGGATGCAGAGCAAGATAAATTCACTTGTGCAAATGAGGAAAAGATGTGAATCTCTTTTTCTTTGTCACTTCACCGGTAACCGTTGTGTACCAGCTACAGGAAGATGCAGTATAACTAGCAAGTTCTTCTTCTGTTCAAGGTTAAGTAATCAGGCAGTATTAACAAAACAATCAGCTGGAGCACCTCCCATAGAGGACAGACTGGGAGAGTTGGGGTTGTTCAGCCTGGAAAAGAGAAGGCTCTAGAGAGATCTTACATCAACCTTCCAGTACTGAAAGGAGTTCTAGGAAAATTGGGCAGGAGCTCTTGATCAGGGAGTGCAGAGACAGAAGAGAGGGCATGGCATTAAAGTGAAAGAGGGGAGATTGGGATGAGATTTTAGAAAAAAATGAGGGTGGGGAGGCCCTGGCCCAGGTTGCCCAGAGCAGTGGTGGCTGCCCCATCCCTGGAGGTGTTCAAGGCCAGGTTGGATGGGGGATAGAGCAACCTGACCCAGTGGGAGGTGTCCCTGCCCGTGGCAGAGGGTGGGATTGAATGAACCTTAGGGCCTCTCCCAATCCAACCCAACCATCCAGTGACTCTGTTAATTTATAGAAAGCAGTAAAATCTGGTATCGCCAGGAACTTCCCCCCAACCCAACTGAGCGAAGATAATCCAGGGACAGCACTTCCCAGTTACTCCTGGTAAGTCTTGGCTAAAATGTGATTGATTGTATTCTTTCTTTCTTCTTTGTTTTGAAGACTGTCATTATGCATAATACTACTGACTCCTAATTTACTGTTCTGTTTATTCAGGAAAGGTCAAGGGGACCACTGAAAAAACGTTCTATTTTTCAATATGGCTTTCTTGGTTTCTGAGCTAACAGGGAGAAAAGAGAAAATTGAGATTAGCTTTGAAATAGATCAATGTTCACTTGTAAGAACTGTGCACAATTCTGTATCAGTAAATATTTGTCATTGCTCAAATAAGATTCTGCTAGAGTAAAAGCAGTGATTTTTATTCGTGTGAGCATCTCCTAACAGACTGAAGTGATTTGTTAAAGTCAAATCAGCAAAAGGAACACCTGGAAGAAGACAATAATGAGATCAGTGTAGAAAACAAATAAGAGATATTTTTGGTCCTTCATATAGTCCTGCATCTGTGCTTCTTTCTTTTATTGAAAGCTTTGTGTATTTTCTGGATGAGTTATTGCACCTTTAATGGATGGACCAGTTAGTTGCCAATGATTTTGGAACTAAGTAGTTGCATTAGGCTGCTGCTGTATTTGGCCAGAGAACTTGATGTTTGTTCCAGGAGGACTCTGTGTGGCTATAAGGCAAATTATGAAAAAGGCAGATTCTATTTTGTGGGGGGTTTTTTTCCCTTTCTTTCTCCCCTTACCACCTCCCCCAGGTATAAAGGTCTAATAAACAAGGTTTGAGAAGACAGTGAAAAACATAAAATATTGACTTCTTGTTTCTTACATTAAAAGAAAAAAACAAAGCCCAAACCTAGTGCAGCCAATTATTATAAAATTTCCATAATAAAGGAGGAAATATCAGAAATTATTTTCTAGCTATGTCACAGCATATTCTAATTTTTATCCTAGCTACTGTGTTGAGATTTTTGTGGGATTTTTCCCATGACTTCTTTTTGTACGAGTTATAGTCTTGTAAACTGCTTTAATCTTTCCTTCAGGAATAATTTAATCTTAGGGAATATGTTCTCTGACATCATTCATGACTTTTTAATGTTCTTGGTCAGCCCATGAAATAGGTTTGGCATTTAGAAGATCTTTAAGTTGTTAATTATTGTGTTTCCAGATTCCTTCATGAATGTAATCTGTATAATATATCACATACCATAAAACTGCAGAAAACTTATTGTCAAATTAGAACTTTTAATATCCCAGTAAATTTTGATGACAGTGCTATAAAAAGCAAAACTTTCCTTTGCAATAACTTCATTCATGTTCTTTACTGAGCCGCTTACGGTACAGCTTCCGAAGAATAACAATGGTATAGGAGACTTAAGTAGCCTCGAATACTCCTTAATAAAGGGTTCTCACAATTGCTGTACCTGGACTGTTTGTGATCACGTTCGGTGCACAAAAAAGTAGCAGGCATTGAAACTGTTTATGGTGAAACATTATGTTGCTGGATGTTCTAACATCCATGTTCAAACATAGTTGTGTAGCGACCTTCCAGTACCTAGGGGGCTACAAGAAACCTGGGGAGGAACTGTTCACAAAGGCTTGTGGTGGTAAGACAAGGGGCAAGGAGTATAAACTGGAGAGGGGCCGACTTAGACTGAATATAAGGAAGAATTTCTTCACCATTAGAGCCCTGAGGCCCTGGCCCAGATTGTCCAGAGCAGTGGTGGCTGCTCCGTCCCTGGAGATGTTCAAGGCCAGTTTGGATGCACCTTGGGCAGCCTGATCCTGTGGGAGGTGTCCCTGCTCATCACAGGGGGGTTGGAACCAGATGATGTTTAAGGTCCATTCCCATCCAAACTATTCTATGATTCTATGAAATGCACGTAAATGTCTGGAGAATACTGCTTGGTTTTGATTTTTTCTAGTAAAGAAATATTCTTTCTGATTTTATTTTTGTTATTATAAACACTTACAGCATTAATTAGTGCATCATGCTGACAGATAAAAAGAGCTTGAATACTGCGATGTATTTATACTTATAAACAATATTAAGGCATATGCATAGCTACAGGTCCTCTCTTTTGTACAGCTATGAAGTACTTCTGTCTCCACATTGTTATCACTTCAGTTCATTTCTCTGAAAGGTGAAAATTACTGATCTGAATCACAAGAGAATTTTGATTTTTTGGAACTGAAGTCATCTCTTGTAACTGGAGATGTTCATAAAGCAGGTGTCACTTGAGAAATAGGTGTCATTTGAACTAGTCCTTTAGGCTACCTCTACAGTTGAGAAGTAGGAACTTTGGGAGCGTGATTTGTCTTGCCCAAAGATACCCACTTCAGGAGGACATGAATCATGCTGTAGAAGGTGCCTATTTCTCTTCTCTGACTTGAAAGCAATCGAGGAGACTAGCTGAGCCGTAGATGTATATATCTTATCAGTTAAATCCCATTGTAGTGTTTTGGTAGTTTATAGAACTTAGTTTTTCAATTTTACCTGCCTGTGAACGTTGCCTGTGTGAAGATTAAAATCTCTTAGAAAGCAGCATAATATTGTTTCTCCAGTCCAGAGTTACCCTGGTTTCTCGGTGCAATAGGAGCACAGGAAGAGCAGAAGTGGGGAAAGGGATTTCAGAAGAGGAAAGGGGCCTGTGGTGGTTGTGTTGACACTGGATGCTGAACGGGAGGGGAAAGTATGAGCCTAGTTAAAGAACAGGAGACGTGAACAGATATCTCCAGATATAACAGACATTAGTACATAGTAGAAAAATTGATGATGGGACTTCACTATGTATAATAGGATTAAATAATGGAAGAGCTAATGGCTGCTCATGAATTTATATCCTCAAAACACTCATTTAGGTGTTTGAGTCCTGTCTAAAAATGATTGCAGTGGCTCTGTTTCATAACCTGGGCTTATCTGAGTAGCACAAAGGCGTTGTAATTGCAACTCTTTAAATTTTCAGCACCATGATTTGTTTTAGTTAGGGCTCTCTTTTGAGTACCTAAGCCTTGCATATACATTTTTAATTTCAATTGCATCGGTGATTTGTATTATATACCTCCTAAAGATGCAATATAACAAAGGATCATAGTTTTATGTATCAGTTACAGATGCACAAAACATAATTACACATTACCTAGCACTTTCTTTTACCATAAAATTACTGAACTTGGAGAAAATGGTGTTAGCAGCAAAAGAAATAATTTTTATGAGGATTTATTTTAACTTTTCTGTGCATAATTTAGTTGTCCTTTCTATTGGTTGAGAGTTAATTGTTATTAATCACTGGTGTCCTAATACTGTATTATAGCCTGGGATAAATGGAGTATCTTTTATCCTAATGTCCAGTTCTGTTATTTGTATTCATGAAGTAATAATAAACAAAATGTAGATGCCTCTCAGGACGAACGTTGAGTAGGAGAGATATTACAATTTAGCTGGAACTGTAAAGTTTAAAGTGTCTTCCAGAATATGTTCTATAATGAACATTGATCTTCACCTCTAAAGTCAAATATTAGCTGCCTCGTATTGCAGACAGTTCATAGAGAACAAATTATGCCGTGCCAGTTTATACGGAATATGCAGCACTTTTCTTTGACACACCTGTTTCCATTTTCTCTGGGATAAAATACCAGAACTAATACCAGATGGACTTGATTCGATGTGTTTGACACTTCAAATACTCAAACTCAATACATTTTACTACAAACAGTGCTGTGAAATAAATGATATGGGTTTGACGTACACGGATAGTGATGTAAAACCTGTAGTCTACTCAGAGCACTGAGACGTGCACAGGTGCTTTGTGTGGAATAGACTCTAATCCTTGCTGGTTCTGCTTTTGTAATATCTGAATGGAAATCCTTTTTGTGTTTAAAAAAACACAAGTTAGAATAAAAAATATTTTGGCTAGAGGTGATGTTTACTGAGTGGCAGCAGCAAAATAGTTGTAGCTGTTTTCTAAAAACAGTAAAACTATACAAAGTGCTAAAAACCACAAAAAAGCACAGGGTGGACTTCTAACTGGCAGCCCATTGACTTTATAATTTAACCTTGAGTTAAATAACTACAGAATACTCAAAGAAAATATTCCCAAGCACACTGATACGATCTGTTCTAGTGAGAAAAATTATAGGTCAGACTTGGGATGCTTTAAATAATTGACTCAAATGCAACATCCATGTGCTTCCTGATGGATGAATAATATTCTGAAGAATGAAAGAGTTAAATTCTGAAAAAATCCACAGCTAAATAAGGCAGCGTACTTGCAAAACAAACTGGTATTTTATGTTTTTTTGTTTTACAGAAAAATCTGAATTTTCACACCTTTTACCTTTAGAAGGAAAATAAAATTAAATAAGTAACCTATTATGTATAATTTATCAGTTTATAATTGCAGGATGTTGATAGCAGTACAAAAATAACAGACTGGTCAGGTTATTCTTCTGCTTGATATATGCTCCCTGCTTTTTGAGACAGTTTGTAAAGTCAAAAATTCTGACCTGCTCTTCTAGTAAGACCACACATGGCTATAAAGAATTTCATTTGAATATGTAGAGATCTAAACTTTATTTTAAATGTAGCCATATGCAGCTTCAAAGAAAATATTTCTTTTTTTCTCCCAGATCTGGTCAATAATAAATGAGTTTTAGAACTTCAGTCAAGACACAGTGGTGTTCTTGTGGTACATTATTGATAAAGCACACTTATTGTAATAACATTTTCCAAGGGAAAATACATTATTTGTTGGCCATGTTAATGCAAACTGTAACATAAGTCAATATTAAGCTTTTAAAAATAATTCTGAGTACATTGGAGGAAGTTTTGCAAGAAGTCATTTAAATAATTAGATGAAAAAGTGCAACTTATTACCTTAAGGAATAAAATATTATTCCTGCAGTAGGTTTTCAAATTCACTTTCCCATATAGCCCAAAAATCCATGATGATAAGGTTGTATGTCAGAATATAACCATCAGAAATATCTACTTGAATTTTGGGACCTTTTTTCTTCCTTTCCTGATGACTTATTGGAAATACACATATATGAAATAAGAAACTCCAGGTAGAAGAGAATTACGGAGTTTCTTATAGCTTCCCTAAGTTTCGTAACAATCAATAATTCAGAAGATTTTAATGCACTGCTTATGCCAATGTAACCATCTTCCTGTTTCTATTAATGTTGAAATTAAAAAGGACTTTCCAAACTCCCACCCTAGCTACCTGAATACCAGCAGCTGTAGGTTCTTATGATGATCCCATACTCTATAACCTGTGCCACTTCCATTTTGAAACATTACAGTCCATCTGCTCACTTACAGACAATTTTTACTTGTAATTTATCCAAGGGAAAGTGATAATATATAATTAATGAATAGTGCAGTAATCATGATCTATCCATGCTGTGGAGCTTTGACAAGGATGATATGACCTTGAGTTTAGAGGTATGATAGCACCAAAAATCTGAAGTGGTACCATCTCAGCAAGTAACTACATGTAATTTTTCTCCTGAATGTTTTGACCTTTTAATCTCAAATCAGTTCATGCTTAAGAATGCATATATATTTCAATATGCACCCCCTAATGTTGTTTGGGAAATATAATTTGCTAACACTGCCCTTCAGGAATGATAGCGCTCTGGTTTACAAAGTTTTAAAGTAATGCTACTTCAGGAGTAATTATTACTGTGTTAACAGATTTGTGCTTTTAGTTTGTCTTGGCTTGGGTAGTGTTGATGATATAAGCTCTTTGTTAACTGTAAGTACTGTTTGAAATTGAAAGTTCATACCTTTGACAGAAAAATGTTATTAAGATGCAAGTATATTAATTGAATATACCTGGTTCTTGAAGGTTAAGTCAGGAGGAAAATTCTAAATATAGAAGAAAGAGGATGAACCAAGATAGGTTTGCTTCCTTTGAACTGAAAATAGGGAAGACAACTAGCGTTTCATAGAAGCATGGAAGAGTTTCAGTTGGAAAGGACGTTATGGATCATCCAGTACCAACCCTCCTGCCACAGGTACATACATCTTCCACCAGACCAGGTTGCTCAAAGCCTCACCCTATCTGGCCTTCAAACCCAGTAGAGGAAAAAAGATATTTCATTATATTGTGGCAGGCTGTGGGCATTGGCATTCACAGTTCTGATTGTGCATAATTTTATGCTAATGTGCAACCCAAAGAAATGAAGAAAATAATGCAAAACAACACTGTGCTTGTGGGTATAGGATTAGGCACTAAAAATGCATTATAGCTGGTAGGAACAGTATGATTTTTCTTTCCTCCCCCAACTCCCCAGTACGTCTTTATTTTCTGCCTTTGTGGACAAGCAATTAGCCTTTTAATCTTTTTAATACTAAGTTTTGTTGGATAACTTGTAATATAACTTCTTCCTGTGTGTTGACTAGGTAGTTTAGTAGTCCGCCTGTGCATAGAAAGAGCTACTGAGACTCTTCAGGTGTAGTGAACTGGGACTCCATGAAAGGTTCCAGTGGAGCTATATTGATTGGTACCACTTGGCTTGTTTCACCAGCCAGGTTTTTCCTAAGGTTTGGGTTTTACATATATGTGTAACTATACAATGAACGAATATCCCCTTTTAAAAAACAAAACCAAACACTGGGGCTGCTCTATCATTCTGGACGTCTGAGGCAATGTAAACAGGACTCTACACGGAGCAGGGAAACCACAGGATGCCACTTCTTTGCCTTAGAAATGTTAAACATTGACAGTACTTTAACTGTGTTTGGTAATATTTTCCTCACCTTTTAATTTTAAGTGGATTTTTTAACCACTTATTTATATTGATAGGTCGATTAATTCTTTATGGCTGTATGTGTGAGGAATATTGCTAGGAGGAAGTGATGTTTTCAGTATTAATCAGAACGCTAAGTGTTTTCAAATGTCATGTTTTCAGGTTATGAAGTTATCTTTAAAATATCCATGTTCCTCTTATTTACATCAGTGCAACATTATTGTAGTCAATGGGCAAGTTTCCAGCTAGCTGGTACTGTAGCGAGTCATGCATTTCCAATCTAAATAGATAAATCTGTGGCTGTTAATATCAAATCATATCTCATTATATTTACAGGGATAATAAGACATGGATGGATGACCAGTACAGTCTAAGACGTGTGTTAGCGTTCAGCATGCTTGGTGGTGGTTAAAATGTTAATGAACAGCATTAGAAAGGGAATTTTGCACTACTTGAGAAATCTTCTTGACATGAAGGAAAAAGTTAATTTCAGCCCTACCTCATTAATCAAATCTGCCTACAGCTAAGAAAGTGTCACCTAACTATGTTTTGCTTTCTGCTGTGTGTTGCTGATGAAGATGCTGACATACGAAACACAAGTAATTGGATTTGTGCTAGAAGGCAATGGCAAAAGTAAAAAGCAATGAATTGGAATGTGCTTTATGAGTGACCTTTGTAGAGAATGCCTGAGGCACCTCCATGTGGTGGCTGTCATTATTAATGGGGACTATAGATTCAAGTTTGTTTAAGCAGTCATACACATGAATTGTTTTGCACGTGTCTTATCTGCCATAGATCATAAACATAATATTTGCACGATGGCAGGAAGCAATAGCCTTCAGGTTTAGACAGTTATCCACGGGGACCTCTGGCCTCTGTGTGTTCATCATTGCTGTTGTAGCTCCTGGAGGTGCAAAATGAAAGCAACTTCTTAATGTGCTGTCCCTAGGAAACAAACTGAGATTAAGACTTCCAAAATGGGGGAATCATAGAATCATACAATAACCAGGTTGGAAGAGACCCACTGGATCGTCGAGTCCAACCATTCCTATCAAACACTAAACCATGTCCCTCAGCACCTCATCCACCCACACCTTAAACCCCTCCAGGGAAAGTGACTCAACCCCTTCCCTGGGCAGCCTCTGCCGGTGCCCAATTTGGTTGGTTTGGTTTGCAACATTTTGGTTGCATTCTGGAGTTATTCTATACTTCCACAAGGAGAAACTGTCCTAGGAACTAGCTTTGCTGAGAAACAGTCTGTGGGCAACCCAAAGTCTGTTTTGCTTTTGCTTTTTCATTTGCACCTCGAATACCGTGTTCAGTTCTGGGCCCCTCGC
>WAAB01020532.1:227810-238734 GCA_013389865.1 Piaya cayana | reverse complement strand
ACATCTTCCACCAGACCAGGTTGCTCAAAGCCTCACCCTATCTGGCCTTCAAACCCAGTAGAGGAAAAAAGATATTTCATTATATTGTGGCAGGCTGTGGGCATTGGCATTCACAGTTCTGATTGTGCATAATTTTATGCTAATGTGCAACCCAAAGAAATGAAGAAAATAATGCAAAACAACACTGTGCTTGTGGGTATAGGATTAGGCACTAAAAATGCATTATAGCTGGTAGGAACAGTATGATTTTTCTTTCCTCCCCCAACTCCCCAGTACATCTTTATTTTCTGCCTTTGTGGACAAGCAATTAGCCTTTTAATCTTTTTAATACTAAGTTTTGTTGGATAACTTGTAATATAACTTCTTCCTGTGTGTTGACTAGGTAGTTTAGTAGTCCGCCTGTGCATAGAAAGAGCTACTGAGACTCTTCAGGTGTAGTGAACTGGGACTCCATGAAAGGTTCCAGTGGAGCTATATTGATTGGTACCACTTGGCTTGTTTCACCAGCCAGGTTTTTCCTAAGGTTTGGGTTTTACATATATGTGTAACTATACAATGAACGAATATCCCCTTTTAAAAAACAAAACCAAACACTGGGGCTGCTCTATCATTCTGGACGTCTGAGGCAATGTAAACAGGACTCTACACGGAGCAGGGAAACCACAGGATGCCACTTCTTTGCCTTAGAAATGTTAAACATTGACAGTACTTTAACTGTGTTTGGTAATATTTTCCTCACCTTTTAATTTTAAGTGGATTTTTTAACCACTTATTTATATTGATAGGTCGATTAATTCTTTATGGCTGTATGTGTGAGGAATATTGCTAGGAGGAAGTGATGTTTTCAGTATTAATCAGAACGCTAAGTGTTTTCAAATGTCATGTTTTCAGGTTATGAAGTTATCTTTAAAATATCCATGTTCCTCTTATTTACATCAGTGCAACATTATTGTAGTCAATGGGCAAGTTTCCAGCTAGCTGGTACTGTAGCGAGTCATGCATTTCCAATCTAAATAGATAAATCTGTGGCTGTTAATATCAAATCATATCTCATTATATTTACAGGGATAATAAGACATGGATGGATGACCAGTACAGTCTAAGACGTGTGTTAGCGTTCAGCATGCTTGGTGGTGGTTAAAATGTTAATGAACAGCATTAGAAAGGGAATTTTGCACTGCTTGGGAAATCTTCTTGACATGAAGGAAAAAGTTAATTTCAGCCCTACCTCATTAATCAAATCTGCCTACAGCTAAGAAAGTGTCACCTAACTATGTTTTGCTTTCTGCTGTGTGTTGCTGATGAAGATGCTGACATACGAAACACAAGTAATTGGATTTGTGCTAGAAGGCAATGGCAAAAGTAAAAAGCAATGAATTGGAATGTGCTTTATGAGTGACCTTTGTAGAGAATGCCTGAGGCACCTCCATGTGGTGGCTGTCATTATTAATGGGGACTATAGATTCAAGTTTGTTTAAGCAGTCATACACATGAATTGTTTTGCACGTGTCTTATCTGCCATAGATCATAAACATAATATTTGCACGATGGCAGGAAGCAATAGCCTTCAGGTTTAGACAGTTATCCACGGGGACCTCTGGCCTCTGTGTGTTCATCATTGCTGTTGTAGCTCCTGGAGGTGCAAAATGAAAGCAACTTCTTAATGTGCTGTCCCTAGGAAACAAACTGAGATTAAGACTTCCAAAATGGGGGAATCATAGAATCATACAATAACCAGGTTGGAAGAGACCCACTGGATCGTCGAGTCCAACCATTCCTATCAAACACTAAACCATGTCCCTCAGCACCTCATCCACCCACACCTTAAACCCCTCCAGGGAAAGTGACTCAACCCCTTCCCTGGGCAGCCTCTGCCAGTGCCCAATTTGGTTGGTTTGGTTTGCAACATTTTGGTTGCATTCTGAAGTTATTCTATACTTCCACAAGGAGAAACTGTCCTAGGAACTAGCTTTGCTGAGAAACAGTCTGTGGGCAACCCAAAGTCTGTTTTGCTTTTGCTTTTTCATTTGCACCTCGAATACCGTGTTCAGTTCTGGGCCCCTCGCCACAAGAAGGATGTTGAGGCTCTGGAGTGAGTCCAGAGAAGAGCAACAAAGCTGGCGAAGGGGCTGGAGAACAGACTTTATGAGGAGCAGCTGAGAGAGCTGGTGGTGTTTATCCTGGAGAAGAGGAGGCAGAGGGGAGACGTCATTACTCTCTACGACTACCTGAAAGGAGGTTATAGAGAGGAAGGAGCCGGTCACTTCTCCCAAGTGACAGGATGAGAGGGAATGGCCTCAAGCTGCACCAGGGGAGATTCAGACTAGATATCAGAAAGAAATTTTTCACAGAAAGGGTTATCAGGCACTAGAACAGGCTGCCCAGGGAGGGGGGTTGCCTCACCATCCCTGGAGGGGTTTAAAAGATGGGTAGACCAGGTGCTCAGGGACATGGTTTAGTGATTGATAGGAATGGCTGGACTTGATGATCTGAGAGGTCTTTTCAAAGCTGGTGATTCTATGATTCTGTTATACTGTGTAACCTAATAATCCTTGAGCAAAGGAGGTGCTTATGTTTTGGGTAATCAGTAAATATAGAGTTCATGGTAAACTCTGCAACGGAATGGGAAAGAACATTCATGTTCATGTTAATTGCATTAAGTGCAAACAAAGCAGAGTTACCTCATCATAACGAGCTCAACTGGATTTTACTACTGATAGCAATTTTTTTTTTAAAAATACATAAATAGGGATTTATAGACGGCAGCAACTTCTCTTGAATTTCAATATTAGTTTATATCTTATAATTCTCTCCAAATAAAAACACAGTCTTGACTACTTAAGTGTATGTTTGTCCACAGAAGGTCAGACTCTGAACAGGAATTTATAAGAATCACAATTCTTATGAATAGGAATTTGTAAAAAGGGATTGAAACATACACAAAAAATAAAATAAAGCATGCACCAAACCATGTTGTTTTGCAGGGGACTAAATACAGACCCTGAAAGGAAAAGTTGTATCTTCTCTTCCTTTAAAATCAAACATAGTTGAAGAAGTCGAAAAGGCACTGAGGTGGGTGAGGGGCTAGCACATGGTGATGTGGTGAGGAGACAAGTGAGGAATGCATGATAGGATGAAGAGAAGACATAAAGAGCAGGTGTTTAAGAAGAGGCTAAAAGGTGTTATGTATAGTTGGACTTAATAGTCTTTTCCAAGTTATGTATAGTTGGACTTAATAGTCTTTTCCAACCTTAATGATTCTATGTTTTTTTGAGTGTGGAGAATAGGAGGCTAATGAGGGCTTTAGAAGCTTTTGCTACCTGACTGGGCAGGCTGCAGGGAAGACAGTGCCAGACTTAGCAGAGCACAGCAAAACTAAGGCTGGCAGTCATTGAAAGTTTCAGCAAAGGAAATTCCAGCTGAAGAGAGGAAAAAACCCTTGTCACCATGAAAGCTGCTTAGCCCTGGAACTGGGCCCAGAGAGCTTGTGAGATCTCCTATGTGGAGGTTTTAAGAACCTATCTGAACAAAGCCCTGGCCAAGACGATCTGGATTTTAGTGGGAGATTGGACTGAATGATTTCTAAAATTTTCTTCCAGCATAAATTTTCCTAGGGCTCTGAGTGAGAAATGACAGTGCTTCACTGAGCTTCAGTTTCAGAATTGATCTTAACATTTAGAGACTGGCAAGTGTTGTTCGATCCCTCTCTCTCTCAGCAGATATGCAATTCAGTTTATGGCAAACCTCCTGATTTATGTTGAGTTGCATATACCTCAACATGGTACATGCTATATTTTTTTTTTAGTTTCATTTTACCAGGTAGTTTTAAGACTATGAAAATAAGATTGTTTTCACATGCCCTCCAGAAATCTCACCTTTATTTACACTAGGTTGTAGGTTATAAAAAGCAACAGGTACTGAAAACGAAGTAAGTACTGATTTTATTTTTCAGTGCATGAGCTGATTCAGGCTAATGAACTATTAAGGCTTATTTCTTCGCTATACTTGTACTGTCATTATTCACCTTTTGAAATCTCCTGATGAACTTCATCCAGAGCTGCTTTTTCTCTTCCTTATGACCCTGAAAAACTGTATATTAGTGTTGTTTTGACATCTTTAGGCACCCCTGATCTTTTCCCTATTTTTTTTTCAGGATTGTCAGAATTATTTCATTTATCTGCTTTGGAGATATTGATATTGTCAGTCTTCCATTATATTCTTTATTTTCCTTCTCCATAGAAGGATTTTCTACTTGTCTCCATAGAAGGATTTTCTACTTGTAATTCAGCTTGTAATACTACTTTTATACTGTTCAGTTTCCTGCAAGGTTCACTTGCAAGATCAACAAATTCAAGCTTTCTAAATGAGGTCGAGATTTTCATTTCTACCAGCTCTCTGTAAATTTTCTGACTACATTACATTAAGTAAAGATGAAAGTTTGAGCAGATTTTAATCCACACGCATACTCTACAAATGTGAATATACTTGAAGACATCTCTGTTACACTGCTATCTGATGTTCCTGTCCTCTTTCTCCTTTCCTCACTAAAGCACAGCCCATATGTAAAGAATTAACCCAGCGGCAATTTTTTGGTTTAGACATTCTGTTGCTCTTTGCTTCTTCATACTGTCATGTTTCCATCACTCATTATTCTATGTGTGCGCACAATAATTTATAGCCTTATTTCACACATCTCTCTAAATTTATTCACAAAATGCAGTGCAGCCAGTCATTGGTAGGAATAAAAAGTATCGCTGTAACTGTAGTCCTCTCTAGTATAGGCTTTAGCTGTAGATTGTTGTAGTCCTCTCTGTGCTCTTGCAAAGAAGCTGTTTAAATGGACTTGTGAGGAACGTTTGTGAAACAAGTAGAAAATATTTGATTTTTTTTTTTGCATGATGCCAATAGTAGCAAGTTTTGCGCATGCTGAGATAGAAATCTAGGCAACCATAGTAATATTTCTTTTATGTTCAGTTGCTGCTTGTTTGGTTTCTTTTCATTGACAATTTTAAACTGTGGAACAGTTAGACTGGTATTCTTATAACTAGATTAATACATGCAGTACCCAATGGATGCTGAAATGAGGTAGTCCATAATGAAAGAGTAATATTCCTTTTTGTCACAGCTTATATTCTTCTATTATCTCTAAATTATTCCAGCTCAGTGTCCAAATGCTAGTCATTCTTTTTAGTTCATTTTGAACAAGCTAGCAGTTAAACTTTTCTTGTATAACTCATGGTAAGAAAAAATGGAAGGTGGGTCTCTCTATAAATCAGCTCGAGAGATAATGGTGCAATAATACCCCATTAATACCAATACTCTTAACATGAGAGATCTGATAAACTCTCATTTTCTGTTCATTACGCAGCACTTACATTACTGTTTAGAAGAGCAACTCTTTTTGTTGATACTATACCAAAAATGGTATTTGTTTTCTATGCTCAAAATGTGAAGGTGATCTTTCTCTTGCTGTGTCTAACATGCATGCATACTGTAGGCACAGATTTTTTCATGAAGAGTAGAATAATATCGTTGCAAGAGAAGCTGTTTCCTTGCTACCTTAAAAATAAAAACAAGCCAAAGCTGAGTGATATCTAAGTTTAAGACTAGTGACTGGAATCAAATTTAAATTATTGTGATCTCTATCAAAATAAATATTTAATAAGTAAAGCTAAGTCAAGCATTTCTAAATATATCCTTGGGCTTTCTAGTTCCTCTAGGAAGAGAAAAGTGTTTGGCATGAGTTCTCAAAAGGATAACTAAGCAGTTTCTTGTTTTATTGCCAATTGCACCCTGAAGGTCTTGACCAAAATAATTGAAATGCATCCTGAGGGACCAGAGGATAGGTCATCTCTTTTTTTCATAAGCTCTTCAGTTGGAATTCCCCTTAACAGCTGGAAAGAAATCTAACAGGGATAAAAACACTATTGTTGTAGTTGGTTTCTCTTCTGTTATTAATGTTCCAGTTGTTGGAATCCACATAGTGGACATAAATCTCGGCTCACACTGGGGTAAGGTGGGAAGGAAAAGAAGAGGACAAAAAAGAGGAAATGTTGTAAAATGTTTGAAATATTTATTTAAATATTTTAAACAAAAGGCAACACCCACATTTTCTTTTTTATATTTCAGGTTTAATTGTAGAGTAATGATGAGGGTGGAGATGGATCTATAATGTTTGAATTCACAGAAATTATAATAGTAAAAGTGATCATAACTCCACTGTCTTGAGTGTTAACACTTGTGTGGTGGCAGGTCATTGCTGTCATTGATGGTCACAAGCAAATATCTGGTTTGTTAGAATAAGCTTTAAAAATTCACAACAGAAGCCCTTTTAAAAAATACACCCTTCTGTATACTAAAGAGTTTGTCTTTCCAGTAAGTTTTTTATCTGACAGATGAGCAGTATTTACAAATCAATAGCAAAGGAAGCATTTATGTGTGGCTATGATTTAATAGCAGGCTTTTGCATTGGAGGAGTGTGAAAAGAGAAGGTGTAACTCCATAGACTTCAGCTGTCTTACAGGACACAGTTCCTATTAGCCTAATAGTCTTCTTGAAACACTTTCGTTTACAAGAACTGTTTTATTTGTGTTCAAAGTTTAGCTAGTTTTCTATATATACAACAGAAATACCTTAAGACACAAAACCCTTTAAGACTGAGAAAACTGCAAGGAAATTAGGATTAACATAGTTGATTTGCATAATGTTAGGTTTTTTAAGGAAAACATGGGCTGTGTATTCCTCTGCTAGAAAGCAGCTGAAAGTAGAAGCCTTTCTATTTTACCAAGTTAATTTCATAGCTACTGTGAAATGGATTACTTACTACATGAATTAGTACATCAAGTACTTGTATCTGAAAATTTGAAACCTCTTATTGTATCTTTGCAGTTACAAAGTCCCTATTTAAAAAGAGACAACCAAAAAGCACCATTATTTACTAAGCTTGACTTCAGATCGTTTATCCTCAGTTCTTTCAGTGTAGATTCTATTCTTATTTTCTAGGCTTAGATATAAGGAGAAACTTGAAGTAGTTTGGATGTCAAAAGATCTTTGCTTCATCCCAGTGTACACTGTGAAAGGAGGGAGCTGTTGTTCTGATACTCTTCTGTTCTCTTTGTGTTGACTTATACTTTAAGTATTCCTTAGTTCACAGAATAATTCAAGGATATAATAGTATCAGAAGACCTATTCCTTAGCAGTTGTCTCATACACATTTAACCCAAAAGTTCATCTCAACTGGTGTCTTGAAGGCTTATCCATCAGCACTATGCTAATGTATAACTTCAAGGTTAAAACAAGGAGGAAGTCTTTTGTTTTAAATTTTAATACTCATGTAAGTGAAGAACTAATGACACTGAAGACATATATAATGCAGAAAGAAATTGGAAAGGCTTCCTTGCACTTGTCCATTAATGCACTACTTTATGACTGCGGAAGAAATCTGTCACATTGCTACAAAGACAAAATCCTTTGCTGTCTTTTTATTCTTGCTCCAAAGACCGTGGCTCCTTAGCTCAATAAATAGTAATCTCTGGCAATTTTTTAGGTGGTGGATCAACATGTTTAACACATGAAAAACCTCAGAATGATTACAAATATTGCAGAATGAATAGTACAACCTTTTTTTTAATATCTCTATTCAGACTTGTCCAATGAATTGGATGTTAGAAAAGTCAGTTATCACAGAATCACAGAATCACCGGGTTGGAAGACCGACCATTCCCATCAAACACTAATCCATGTCCCTCAGGACCTCGTCTACTTGTGCCTTAAACACCCCCAGGGAAGGCGAATCAACCACCTCCCTGGGCAGTCTCTGCCAGTGCCCAGTGACCCTTTCCGTAAAAAACTTCCTCCTAATCTCTAGCCTAAATCTCCCCTGGTGGAGCTTGAGGTCATTCCCCCTCATCCTGTCGCCTGTCACTTGGGAGAAGAGGCCAGCTCCCTCCTCTCTACAACCTCCCTTCAGGTAGTTGTAGAGAGCAATGAGGTCTCCTCTCAGCCTCCTCTTCTCCAGGCTAAACAACCCCAACTCTCTCTTATGTTAGCCTTCCGTAAGGTTTTCAGCAAGTGAGGACTTAAGCCAAGAATATTAGCAGGAAGAGTAATTTTAGGTAAAAAAACGGAGACTGTAAGTGGAATATGGATTTTAAATTGTAGCAAGCAGAGGGGAAAATCAGATATCCTCAGCAGAAACAAGATTTTAATTTAAACAGAGATAGAAATACAATATGAACAAATGCTTAATCACGTTAGCTCACTTTGTAACTTCAAATATGAAATAATAAAAAGGACTCTTTAAGTAACACTGGTTATAGGACCACAAAATTTCTGCAGAAGGAAGGAAGATTAAAGCAAAAATAAATCAGAAAATCCTCTGATCCAGTCGCATGTATTCTGCATGTGTGGTAAAATTTGTCATGTAAACTTTGTTTAAAGCTCCTTCATTTGTGCATACTTTCAATAAGAGAGCAAGGAACAGTAAAGAAAAACGTATGTAGGCTTGTTTACATTCACTTAAGGAATTAAAGATGTTAATTTTTTTAATCAATCATGCTTCTAGATAAGACCATAACTGATAGAATGGTTGGTTTAACTCTGCTCCATCCGAGAGCAGGAGGTTGATCTGTGTGGAGGCTATTCAGTTATGCTTTCAATTTGAACTTGAAGCCAAGTTTCACAGGATCATAGCTCGGGGCTTACCCTGTCAGGAAATAGTAGCAATGTGATCATGAAAAACACAGAAAAGCACATCAGAGTGCTTAAATTATCTGAACTCTCCCCAGTTAGTTGTATCATTTTTCTAATCAATTTAATAAAGACAGAAGTTTTAAGCCAACTACAACAACAAACATTTCCATACTATCTACCTTACTATAACATTTAAAGCCAGCTGCTCAAGTGACAACGTATTTTTCAGCTAAATCCGCTATTGGTTATGTTACCATTAAAACAAAAAAGAAATATATTGTTTTCCTAGCCCCAGGTGAGGCTAAGCAATCCATTTATTGCTTGTCTGAGTAATGTCAGTGTTAGATTAATTACAATTCTATGAACTTAATGAAATTTGTCTGTGTGTTGGTATGGGCTGCAGCAGAACATTTTATTTTGACTTCCCAGCCTGACAGCTACCTCCAGGGCAATGGGCCACTGGTGGGAAGGGAGGCCAGTGCTCACACCTGATCTAGTGGGAGGTTGGAACTGGATGATCTTTAAGGTCCCTTCTAACCCAAACTATTCTATGATTCTATGAAATTAAGGCCATTCCCAAGCTGCTGGTGAAGAGAGTTGCTTGCTTGTAGGTGCAGACAGGAGAGGTGACCCAGCCTGGCCAATAAGGTATTCCAGGCCATACACATTATGCTCAGGATAAAGCTTGGGGATCACAAGGGTCATACTCTTCCCTTCTTTAAAGTGGCTGATGTTCTGTCCCTGAACCCATCCATCTGTTCCTGGATCCAGTTCCTGACTCCAATTTCCACCTGCCAGTCTGGGACCTTCCCTATGCTTTCCCTGAAGCATCAGCAGTGACATAGAGTCATCAGGGAGTTGAAATTGGTTTTGTGTACTTGTATATATTTTTACTCTTTTCTTATTAGTATTGTTGTTTTCCTTTTATTATTCTTGTTTCACTAAAGCCCTTTTAGTGTCAGTTCCCAACCTGTAAGTCTCTGTCTCACTTTCTTTTTCCCATGGAAAAGATTGAGACCGAAGGCTGCCCAGTTTTAGCTATTGACTAAAGGGGGGACTAAATTTCAGATTATCTGCAGAATTGAGCATCATCTAGTTAATGTAGTAATGCAAAAGCACAGGAGAACTCATTTACTCCAAAATCACAATGCCAAAATTCTTGCTGTTGGCAGCAGGAAATTGAAGGAAAGAAACAATTCTGTTTTTTAAAGCTACTTACATTGCATTTTATCTTATAAATTAGAATTAAAAGCAAAGCATTCCTGTAATCCTGTTTTAAATATGTAAAATCTGTAGTATTTATTCCTCCACATATATGTATATGTATATTGTTTTATATATAGAGAGAGAGAGAGTAGTATATAAATAAAAGGTTCCAGATTCCCTTGGAGTACATTAAGTTTATAACATTTCACATACTCATTACAATTACTGTCAAAATAATAGGTTCACATTTCTGTTATGTTCTCATTACAACCTTCAGTGAGATATTGGAATTTTAAAGCCTCATATATTCAAAGAATTAGGGGGATATACTATACAGCTGTGACCTTTTTAATATTCTATAAATGGATTGCTGAAAATTTTACTTTTCTTCTTTGTTTACTGTTCTTCTTTCACTTATTGTGTGGGAAAGGGCTGAAGTGGATGACTTTTCTTGTGTTTTGTATTTTGACTGACCCAAAGATGTATCAAAGTTGCATAGTACTGCATACTTGGCAATATAGTTCTATTACATCTTTTTATTAAGCCACATAATATGTGTAATTTTTGCAGTTATATGAAACTGAATTAATACCTGAAGCATGCACAGAATGGCATTTTGCTTCAAAAATGTCCCCATTGATAAAAAGAAGATCATCTGTAATACATTATTTTTAGTAGGTCCGAATTCATAGAATCATAGAATAACCAGGTTTGAAAAGACCTCTTGGATCATAGAGTCCAACCATTCCCATCAAACACTAAACCATGTCCCTCAGCGCCTTGTCCACCCTTGCCTTAAACACCTCCAGGGAAGGTGACTCAACCACCTCCGTGGGCAGCCTGTTCCAATGCCTAATGACCCTTTCTGTGAAAAACTTCCTCCTAATGTCTAGCCTAAATCTCCCCTGGCAGATCTTGAGGCCATTTCCTCTCGTCCTGTCCCCTGTCTCTTGGGAGAAGAGCCCAGCTCCCTCCTCTTCACAACCTCCTTTCAGGGAGGTGGAGAGAGCAATGAGGTCTCCCCTCA
>WAAB01020532.1:102289-227632 GCA_013389865.1 Piaya cayana | reverse complement strand
TCAGATCCCTTTGCAGAGCCTCCCTACCCTCCAGCAGATCGACATTTCCACCCAGCTTAGTGTCATCTGCAAACTTGCTAAGGGTACACTCAATGCCTTCATCCAGGTCATTGATGAAGACATTGAACAGGGCTGGACCCAGCACTGAGCCCTGGGGAACCCCACTTGTGACTGGTCTCCAGCCAGATTTAGCACCATTTACCACCACTCTCTGGGCCCAGCCATCCAACCAGTTTTCCACCCAGGAGAGTGTGTGCCTGTCCCATTCCTGGAATCGTAGATATTTATAAATATTTCTGATGCTTAAGTTGGAAGTTTTTAGGCACTAAAGCTGTTTTGTATTCATGTATGTACTGCTTCCTGGATAACACTTTTATTTAGCAGCACTTGTAATGTCTCTTCAACCATCTTCAATGCACATCTCAGCAAGCCAGTACTGAGAGTAGAGGGGTGATATTTTCCGTTCCAGTAATCCTTTAATGTTAGTGACTTGGAAGTTTTCTGTAAATGCTAAAGGTCTGTTAGCCTTATATAAGTGAATGAATTACTTTTAGTCTGCTTTTGGATTCTAGTCATCTGCAGGCTAACTGCTAGCAGTCTGTGGAACCTCAGTCTAGACTAGTGGGCTTTGTATTTGTTCGGGGGTTTATTTTATTTATTCAGTGTTAAAATAACGTATAGAGTAAAAAGACACTTTCAGAAAAGGGATAAGTGAAGGACAAGATAGGGGACAGGACAAGAGGGAATGGCCTCCAAGCTCCACCAGGGGAGATTCAGGTTCAACATAAGGAAAAAAAATCTTCACAGAAATGGTCATTGGGTACTTGAACAAGGTGCCCAGGGAGGTGGGAGTCACCTTCCCTGGAGGGGTTTAAGGTGTGGGTGGACGAGGTGCTGAGGGACATGGTTTAGTGATTGTTGGGAGTGGTTGGACTCAATGATCCAGTGGGTCTCTTCCAATCTGGTGGTTCTATGATTCTATGACTTAAAATGTCTGCCTGTCTTGAAAGGGAGCAGTGGATGTTTCGTCTTAAGTCTATGGGGTTGGCAAACTAAGTAAGCTTTCCTGAACCACTGCTTTTGCCACCTTTACGTGATGGCATAGTTTCTACTACTAAAGTAATTAGTGTGGAGAAAATATGTGTGCACTCTGATACAAAAACTCCTGCGAGACTATGCCTCTCTTTTTATCTAACAAATGCTCTTTTCTTTTTTATATCAAATTAATAAAAACACCCAAGATCAGCTTCACAAGGCCCTTCTGAGCTGACACCCGAAGCAGTTCCACAGATCACTTTCTAAAAGGCTGTTTATGATCTCCATCCCTTTTGTTTTCACACTTACTGACAAATGTGGGTTCCTTTGAACACTAACTGGATCTTTGGCTTCTCTTCATCGTAACTCTCAGTCAATAATGGAAAAGTTTCTGTTGCAGATTTCTTCAGTTTCACAAGAAAATTGATGTGAACTGGCTGATCACTCTTGCACACTGACGTTTTCCAACTCAGGGTAAGAAAACCTCTCTGTTAGAACTTGTGTCCACTTTTCCAGAGTGAAGCAACCAAGCCGAGCCATGTCTCACTGTCATAGGTTAGAACATGCTCTGTAACCATCTCTTTGTCTCTCCCTTCCTACTTTTAGTTACTAAGGGATAGTATGAATCTCCTTCTTCTGCCGTCAGATCTCACATTTATGATATTGCCACTGGTGTATTTCACTGCCCCCCAAAAGCCTCATTTTATTTCTAATTTGTGGTCAACTTTTAATGCCAGAATCCTGGTGCAAAAGCATAAAACTCATTTAATTTGACAATATTAGCCTTTAGTAACAGTCATGAGAATTACAAACAGTTAAGATTTGTCTTACACTTTGATTCCTTTCTTATTGACATTCTGTACATTAATAATGTCTTTTAAATTACGCTGCTCTATTGTCACCATGAGGGTCATGAGAGACTATTTGTGAAGTGCATTTGGTTGCAGCAGCAAGGAGGTACTGATAAAGATGGGGAAAGATAAACTAAGGCTGGCATAGCAGTGAGTGGCCTTTTTTCCTGCTGTCTGAGACTAGTTCCAGGTTTGTTGAAATAGGTGACCTACCTGACTACAGTGTTCAGTTACTAGAAGGAGGAATACAGGTACGAGGATGTTGTTGAGTCTGTTTTTTATCAAGACTTCTATTGTCGTTGTCTTTTCTGACTGGAAGTTTAGCATTTTAGACCTGATTTTTGAATTATTTCTACATGATTCATACAAAAATAACCTTTTCTTAAAAATAAACTCCTATAATGGAAAAGGTGTTTGCCAGCTTTACAGTCGAGCTAGGAAAAGTTAAGGAACTCTGGCTAACAGGCTTGCTTTTTACAACTTGTTCTTGCCTCACTTGTCGGAGTGAGTCGTAGCCTTACTCTCAGTGACTATGCCTATATAATTCCTGGAGCTGTCATTGAAATAACTGTCATGTGAAATGCCTCATGAACTTTCTGCCACTCATCCATATAGCCTCAGCTTCCAGGCTGTTTCAGACACTTCTGATGCTTATTCAGGGCAGAATCTCCAGCCTTTCTGTGTGTAAAGGCAAAAAAAAATTGGTATTTAGCATGGGCAGTAGCTCTGGGAATCCATCAAGATTTCAAGAGAGACTCTCTAAATTACCAGTAGTGAAAATTGCATTTGAACTTTTGAAAGTCATTCTCCAGAGCCAAACTCCAGCAGTTCCTTTGGTTAGAACTCAATACATTTACTTCCAAGCATCACCTGGGATACACATATGTATATACTTTAAAAAGTTAAACAGATTCCATATTTTAACACTGATTTTAAAAGACTATAATTTCATGCATCTTCTTTGTGATTTTTTGAGGGCTTAATTGCTATGTCATAGTAATGCTTATCTGAAAGCACTGAAAAGCTTTAATTACTCAGTACTTTGGTTAGTTGTGAATGCATGCAAAATCTAACTATTTCCCCAGAAGCAAATAAAGTCCACATTTATTATGTTACATAAAAGTTATGGAATGATTGAGAATAATTAAGCTAAAGGCTGTCTTATTTGGATTTTAACTCATCTAAATGATGCATAAAATTAATGTCAGAAAATTATTTCATATTAAATTGCTACACGAGAAAGAAGCACTAGGACGTTCTCAGAAAGTTTTGTTATAGAAAATGCATCTTATGGCAGTAAACTACAGGTATATTTGAGTATGTAAAGCAACAAAATTGTAGTGTGGTTTTAATTTCTCAAATGTAGCTAATCATATGAAATCATCAGGGAAAAGAAACAGAAATTAAGAAGTGTGAAAGAAGACAGAATTTAAAAACAATGATCCAAAAGAGGAGGCAATGATTGGAATATTAGGCAATTTAAATGGAAAGTTGGGAAAATGGACAGAGATGCAGGTAATAAGAAAGAGTGAGAGAAAAAAAATCAAAAAGAACCAATTTCTCAAAGTTAGCTTTGATATATTTACAATCAAGTTTTACTATTGAAACCATATTTAATATCTACTGCCTGTTAAAAGCAACTTAAGCTCTTTCTGACCCATGTTACTATTTCAATATTGACTTTCAGGGATCAAATATTTTGTATTTTTCTCAAAAGAACTGATGTATTACCAACAGTGAGAACTGCTTATGTGAATTATATGAGCTTAGAGGACATATTTTACGTGACAAAGCTACATTAGGAATTCCGCAGCTTAATATTTAAAACAAAACCACACTTTAAATGCTATGATCAGTTTTAAGGAAAAGAACATGGAAGCTGATAAGTGAAGGATACAGGAAAGGAATGGGATCAAAGTAGCTTCAGAATTAAGCAGTATAAATGAATGACTAGTAAATTTAGCCACACTGGTGTCTTAGTGATTCTGTGTACATCTTGGCTTTTTATCTATTCAAATAATAATATAAGATATGGCCATTAAGGGTATCTCACTCCGATCAAATTCCAATGGCAATGACAGGCATACTGAAAGCTGTCACAGTTAATATTTTATAGACTCTCAGGAGTACAATTGTGCCAAGGAATAGATGGGTTTTCTATATAAAAGGAATTGTATTCCAATGAATGTAGTGCAGGATGCTGGGGAAACTTCCTAGCAGAACTGCAGTTTACAATCTAAAAGAAGGCTCAGGATTGTAAAGTAGTTTGGGAAACTATTAAAAAAAAAAAGAGAAGGAACACACGACGAAGCACAACAACAGCTCATGAGACGATGACTCTATCTAACAANATCCTTAATATACGCAGTTCCATGGTCACAAGGGAGTATTTACCATCTACTCTTGGCCAAGCATCCTCCTCTTCATTTATCCAAGTATTATATCTGCTGTGTTTCAAGAGTGATCAATAAGTAGTATTCTTTCTGGCTATTAAATTCTTTTAGTTTTTCCCACTGTCTCAGGTTGCTCCAAGCCCCACCCAACCTGGCCTTGAACACCTTCAGCGATGGGGCAGCCACCACTGTTCTGGGCAACCTGGGCCAGGGCCTCCCCACCCTCCCAGCAAACGGTTTCTTCCTAAGATCTCATCTCAATCTCCCCTCTTTCAGCACTTTCTTTTCCTTCCTTAAGATTTCATTTTTCTCAGTCAAGCATGATGTCTTGTAAGGAGGCACAAAGTCTACCACACTGTAGAAGGGATAACTTTCCAGTTATCATTTCTACATAAGTGAAAATGATACAATTCCTACCAGTACAGGAATTAAAAATTATTTTCAGTTTTCTCCCTATTTTCTATTAAAGCAAGTGACACTTCTTCATTTCTCTTGTATGATGGTTTGGGTGAGAACCCTCCCAAAACCCCCACAGTGTCCGCAGCCCCCCCTTCCTTCCACCCCCACCCCTCCTGTACAAACCCAAGGGAGAATGGGAGAAGAAAAGAAAAGGGACTGAAATGCTGAGAATGAGCAAACCAAAGCTGTATGATTATATATACATGTACCAACACTTATATGCAACTAAAATGCCATATAAACAGAATCAGAGACCCCCGAGAAAGAACCTCCCCCTGCCCCGAAGGGAAGTAAGAATCCAAAAACACAGCAAGAAAGCTAACGAGAGAAAATCACCACTCTCCTTCTAGATAGCAGAACTTCACCAAGCAACCCCCGGTACTCTGCGCCGCTCTCTCCACAAGGCTTCCCTGGGCCTAACTCCCACAGACGAGCAGCTGATAGCAGCACCACACACTCCCCGGGCCCTGGAAGAAGAGAGAGAGGGAGGATTGTCTGACTCCCTGATTTATACTTCAGATTTACGTAGAAAATCACATGGAATACTGGGAGATGTAGTTCTTTCTCAGCCACAACCTGGCTATTCAGGAGGGTCCAAAATCAAACCCATCACATTTTGAAATACACACTACAAAGCCAGGGGCCCATGAATGCATCTTCCCTTGATGGCACATTCCTAGTCCTTCTAATGTAGATGTAAGTCAATCAAGTTATAATTGTGTCTAATTGACTTGGCACACCCACAAGCTGCTTCTTTCTTCATGAAAAAGATTAGATTNCCACACTTTAAATGCTATGATCAGTTTTAAGGAAAAGAACATGGAAGCTGATAAGTGAAGGATACAGGAAAGGAATGGGATCAAAGTAGCTTCAGAATTAAGCAGTATAAATGAATGACTAGTAAATTTAGCCACACTGGTGTCTTAGTGATTCTGTGTACATCTTGGCTTTTTATCTATTCAAATAATAATATAAGATATGGCCATTAAGGGTATCTCACTCCGATCAAATTCCAATGGCAATGACAGGCATACTGAAAGCTGTCACAGTTAATATTTTATAGACTCTCAGGAGTACAATTGTGCCAAGGAATAGATGGGTTTTCTATATAAAAGGAATAGATTTGTATTCCAATGAATGTAGTGCAGGATGCTGGGGAAACTTCCTAGCAGAACTGCAGTTTACAATCTAAAAGAAGGCTCAGGATTGTAAAGTAGTTTGGGAAACTATTAAAAAAAAAAGAGAAGGAACTCATGAAGAAGCAGAACAGCTGCTCTTGTGAGGATGGGTCTTTCTGGCAATATTTGACAGTAAGAAAATAGTTTCTAACCTAAAGTGGGCACTCTTCCCTCAACTACAAGAAGTAATGAGCTTTGCAATTAATGAAACAGCTTTCTGTAAATTGCAAACATATATGGATGCAAAACTTCCAACTAGCACATTCCTAGTAGTTCTAAAGCAAAGGTAAGTCAATCAAGTTATAATTGGCTCTAATTGACTTGGCACTCCCACAAGCTGCTTCATTCTTCATCTGAATCTGGAATGCTAATTTCATTCTTACCTTTGAAAACACTAAAGAGACAATTTGATGGAAGACAGACTATTTGACAGTGTAAAACAGAGGAAATAATCTATATCAGAAAAACACTGCTTATTTAAATTATCAGGACAGACTCTATGGAGTACTTATTATTGAGTTGAGAGGGATGAAGCTCTATAAAGTTTCACAAACTGAGCTGAAGATTTGGTAAACTACATAAAGTGATCCTTAATATACGCAGTTCCATGGTCACAAGGGAGTATTTACCATCTACTCTTGGCCAAGCATCCTCCTCTTCATTTATCCAAGTATTATATCTGCTGTGTTTCAAGAGTGATCAATAAGTAGTATTCTTTCTGGCTATTAAATTCTTTTAGTTTTTCCCACTGTCTCAGGTTGCTCCAAGCCCCACCCAACCTGGCCTTGAACACCTTCAGGGATGGGGCAGNGCTGTATGATTATATATACATGTACCAACACTTATATGCAACTAAAATGCCATATAAACAGAATCAGAGACCCCCGAGAAAGAACCTCCCCCTGCCCCGAAGGGAAGTAAGAATCCAAAAACACAGCAAGAAAGCTAACGAGAGAAAATCACCACTCTCCTTCTAGATAGCAGAACTTTACCAAGCAACCCCCGGTACTCTGCGCCGCTCTCTCCACAAGGCTTCCCTGGGCCTAACTCCCACAGACGAGCAGCTGATAGCAGCACCACACACTCCCCGGGCCCTGGAAGAAGAGAGAGAGGGAGGATTGTCTGACTCCCTGATTTATACTTCAGATTTACGTAGAAAATCACATGGAATACTGGGAGATGTAGTTCTTTCTCAGCCACAACCTAGTTATTCAGGAGGGTCCAAAATCAAACCCATCACATTTTGAAATACACACTACAAAGCCAGGGGCCCATGAATGCATCTTCCCTTGATGGCACATTCCTAGTCCTTCTAATGTAGATGTAAGTCAATCAAGTTATAATTGTGTCTAATTGACTTGGCACACCCACAAGCTGCTTCTTTCTTCATGAAAAAGATTAGATTTTAAGAAAATTTCAGTTTCAAAGTTCTGCCTAAAATTTGGATAGTGTTTTCTGAAATACTTTTTTATATGCCACTGTAACAGATTTTGAAGGTTTAGAAGAGATCCTGAACTTTTAATTTACAACTTAAATGGCAAGTGACCAACTCTGAAAATTTGCTCCATTGTGTGGTAAAAATCACTTTCAGATAGTTCAGACAATTTCTTGGAGGAAATTTTCAGTAACACAGTTTGTGCTCTTATTTCATATAAATGACAATGCTGCATTGAAAAACAAGCAGATTTTAGTATAATTAGACATTCTGATTTCATCTAAGTTCTGTTACTATTTACAAAAAGGAAACATTAAAAGATAACATTAGTTAATGAAATCTCCACAAGGAAACCATATAAGCCTCTATTGTAATGTCAATGTATTGGCAGTAAGGAAACCTCTGCTTTCTCTGCTGGATGTTAGTAATTAATATCTTGCTGCCTAATTAGGTTCTTGCCTTCTCATTTGAATGTTGATTTCTGAACCAAATGTCCGTGTTGCCAGCATGCACAGTGTTCTCGTAGAACAGAACATCTGGCTGCCCACCAATTAATGTAATATAGGAAGGCAGAACTTTCTAGGGAGGCTCTGCTAAGTTTATTATGGACAGCAGAAACTCTGTGAGATATAAACATTAAGTAGATGTTGGTATATCATTATCTTCCACAACCGAAGAGATCAGTGTTACCTCCTCCGAAATTTTGGTAGACATCAGTGGGGTGATACCTTATTTCACCATTTTTTTGAAAACTCTAATAACGTTAAACATATTTTCTAGGAAGATATTTTTACTTTGAAGTCTCATCTGATAAATCCGGCTGTTATCTACAATCAAAAGAAAACTCTTAAGAATAGACAATAAAAATAATGCATTTCAGGAATACAGTTAAGTTTAAGAAGACTCATTTTTTATGGGGCAGATGTAACCCTAAACCGCCTTTGAACAAATTGGGGTGCATATGAGTAAAGGGGGTTTAGAGTTCATATAATATCACAATCTTCATGAAATTACTGTCGTTGTTTAAGTATCTCTTTTTGCACTTTGCTTCTTCTAGTCCCTAAGGTAGTTGTATCTCAGAACACACCTCAGTTTTAGGCTGGACATTAGGAAAAAATTTTTCATGGAGAGGGTCATTGGGCACTGGCAGAGGCTGCCCAGGGAGGTGGTTGATTCACCTTGCCTGGAGGTGTTTAAGGCACAGGGGGATGAGGTGCTGAGGGACATGGTGTAGTGTTTGATAGGAACGGTTGGACTCAATGATCCAGTGGGTCTCTTCCAACTTGGCTGTTCTATGATTCTATGTTCTAATCCTCTCTCCTTGGTCCATGCAGGATTAGAGAGACGGGCAAAGAAACACCAACTCTGTGCGTATGGTAACCAATTTTGCCATTTTTTCTATCTAGTTTTCCCCCTTTTTAATACAGATCTTTTGAATGAATGTAGTGGGAAGACAGTAAGTGTAAATGTGGAAACTGTCCTTGGTTGTAACATGTATAGGTATGAGTTCAATTTCTGTCCCTGGAGGTTTTCAGTGGTTCTTAAGTCTTCTCAGTATTTGGAAACAGTAACAATGCTGAGCAGCCTTTTTTATGAGCAGAAACAAATAGGAGGTCCCTAAAATCCTGAAATCACTTGTTTCATTAATGCCAAGATCACCTCTTATGCTAGGATCATTTCATATATTAGGTTCTGCCCCGTCTGAGAAGCCAGCAATGGAAACCTTCTAAAGGTGAACGGTTGTTCTGTAGGAAACCTTCATCTTCATGCCTGACAAATTGATCTTAGGTGAAGGTTGCCAATGCTTCTGAGGATAATGTGCAGAACACCAAAGTTGCAATGTGCTAGAAGTTATTAAAGCTGCATTTTTCTTTCTTTTTCATTCTGAGAAATTGCCTGGTTCTCAAAATGCTGTTGTAAATATCACTTTACATAAGCACATTAATGATCAAATATTAGATTACCCTTTTGTGATATTTTCTCAGCTTTAATTTTTATTTAATTGAAACTATTAGTAGTGCTGTAACATTTAGAAGAATGGCTATTGTAAGGTCAGGTGCTGTTTATCCAAAAGTACATATTTGTCCAGCAAGCTCATATTTTTAAGACATTGTAATATTAGCTGTATTATATACATTTTCTCAGAGATTGTGCTGGGGTGGGGCTGTAAGGTTTTAAAAAATATTCCAAATATGACTAAAAATACTTTTTTCAATAAAAAAAATTTGCACTGCCAAAATGTTCTCTGATAAGAGGGGTGGCTGAGGGAACTGGGGTTGTTAAGCCTAGAGAAAAGGAGGCTAGCAGGGTGCCTTGTGGCTGTCTACACCTCCCAAGTGACAAGATAGAATGAGAAGAAATGGCCTCGATTTGCACTTGGATAGGTTCAGATTAGACATTAGGAGAAATGTCTTTACCAAAAGGGTTCTCAAGCACTGGAAGAAGCTGCTCAGGGAAGAAGTGGTTGAGTCCCCATCCCTGGAGTTCTTCACAAGACAGGTAGACGAGGTGCTCAGGGATATGGTTTAGCAGTGGACAGTACAATCAGACTCAATGATCTTGAAAGTCTTTTCCAACCAAATGATTCTATGATTCTGTGATAATTTTGTCAGCTTTCCAGGTGGATGACTAGACCTGAATAATAATTCACATGAAGTTAGTGAGGTTTTCTGTTAATATTTTGTGCATCATTTTCCTTTTCCTCATCAAATGTGCAGCTCTTAAGTAGTTACTGACATCCACTGCTCCCTCTTCATCTGACTACAGATTTTTTAAATTGCCAAATATTTAAAGTAGTTATTCTAAAGCTGTAAGTCTTTAATGATATGAAGTACACTGCTGTTCATCTTCCACATGTTAGCATGTGTGCTATAAGATGTATGTGAAATGCAGGTTTGAATTGTTTACCTTAAAGTTTTCTACAGTGGATAGGCTTTGACTAACTTTCTTATTGGCACTACAGATAGGTTCCAGCAATGTTTATCACTCTACAAGGTAGAAAAGCATCCCTAGTTTTGTGAAATCTGTGAAATCAGAGGAATTAATCAGTAGTTCTGGTGTTTCTCCAGCTAGTGATATTTTGCTTCTTGTTGGTTTCTTAGAGGCTGACGTTTCTTCTGCCACATTGAAGGCATTGTGAACATTTTTTTTTAAGAAGTCCTTTTGTACTAATATTATCATGGCTGGAAAAGGATTTATTAAGTTATTTTGGCTTTATACTGACATTAGACGATTATTTTTTTCAAATTTTTCATCTAGTAAAGCCCATTAATCTTGTCGGTTTTCTTTTTTTTCCTTTTTTTTTAATGTCAGATATTTCAATTTCTGTTTATTTCTTTGTTGCTCACAAACCATTCTCTCAGAGGTTAATAAAATGTGTGTTAGGTATCAAGAGGGAAACTAATTCTTATGAATGGAAGATGCTCTCGGCATTCTTTCCATTATTTGTAAGATTAGATGAACTATGAACATGTCTTCTACCTTCCTTAGTTTTCATCTAGTGTGGAAATACAGGGCATCTTCTGTCAATACAGTGATTCAGAAACTCAATGTTGATGCAATCAGTCTTTGAGATCCTTTTCTGAAGATTCAGTCTGAATTATTTTACTAAAATCAGAGGTGGTTCTCCTTTTCTAGCCTTCTCAACTAAAACTATGCAGTGGCACTCCTGCCAAGTAAACATCTTGGGTTTTTTGTTTCTTTCTCTTTCCTGGACTTTCCTCAGGCAGTAGAAAAATTGCTTGCTTTACATCATAAGATCATCCAGTAGCGTGTACATGGCACTTTTTGTCTAGGAAGACCCTGAGACTTATCTTAACATTTCCACTTAGATCTTACCTTTGGATCTAATGTTACCTAAGAACATCTGATTCACCGCCTCTGTACCCCCCACTGTGTGGTGAAGCTTTCTTCTCTTGCTGCTCATCTCCTCCATCATCTCCTCTCAATCCCTTCTCACTTGAAGACATTTCACTGTCTCATTTCTTCTTCCTCCTGGATCAGACAGGTTTCCTTTCAACACATATGCAGCAACACATTTTCTGTATGCATATATAAAGATACATTTGTACTTTTATTCTGTGTAATTGCTGGCATTACAGCAGAAAAAGCCTGTTGCTCAAAAAATGACAGACTTGTGAAACAATATAAATTCCATTAAAACCTTTAAGGTCCCTTCCTACCCAAATCATTCTATGATATTCTGTGATTCAGTGATCAGATATTAAAATGTCCTTTCTAAATACTTTTTATTCCATTTTTCTCTCTTCAGTTATTCAGGAAATATTTTTGCTAGATTTTGCTAGAGCTCCATCAGCTCTAAGTTGTCTGTGTTTGGTTACTCCCTCTTGTGGGATATTTTGCTTTGAGGCTCCAGTGGAGAATCTGTGATAAATGTAGCTTTTAGAAGGATTGTCTTACATACCTTTTTCCTTAATTTAAATAATTCCTTTCATAAGAAGATGGGCCTCTCCAGTAAAGTTTACCTACTTCCAGTACTAGATATTCCTGCTTCCTGCTGAAATGAGTTGTTACATTTGCTTTTAAGTGTGTACCAATAATTTGAGTAGCTGCTACAGGCACATACTTTACATATCGAAATAACAGTTCCTCTGCTTTGTGATTCATTTATGCAAAATGAAATGGAAAATTTTACTTTTCTTTCACTTCTTTACTCTGTCTACTGGATTACTTAGCCCAAGATAAGTCTTTAAAAACATGGAAACAACCATTTAATTATCTTTTCTGTAATACTCCTCTAAAATAATTAATTTCTCTTTTTAGTTGGAGTGCTCTGAATCTGAGCAGCTACTGAGATTTATGTGGAACTTTGATATTTTAATCAAAATTCTTCTCTGAAGGCTGATTTTCATGATTATAATGTTTCTAGATTATATTCATTCTTGTAAAACCACAAAACCCTTGAACTACAAGATGTGCTTTTATGTGAAAAAGTGCTTGCAATGTTGCAAGTGTTGACGATACACGTTTTAATGTTAAAAATCAAGAAAATTGGAAAGAAAAGGCGTTGTGGTTTTTTGGTGGTTTGTTTTTCAAGAGGCAGCTTTAAATTTATCTACAAGAGAAATTATTGATAAACAGTAATGATGACTAGAAACACTCTTCACAGCTGATCACCTGAAATATCGTGGATACAGTCAGGCTAATTATAGTTCTAAATGAGTAAGATGAAACCAAGGCGAGATCGTATTTTCAGCTGAGGGGGATAAGCAGTGAAATTCAGGATCTTTAATTGACATACTAAACAAGTAATGGCTGGTTATTTAGTTCAAAATTTTGAACCTTGTAGACCTTGGTGGGATTCTTTTGTTCACCTAAAAGTCTTCTAAGACTATGACAGAAAGCAGAGCCTGAAAGTTGTTTTATACTGATTTTTTGAAAGCTGCTTTGATTTTTTTTTTATTTTGTTTTATTTTATTTTTACTTCAAACAGTCAATATTGCAGCAAGCAATAATTGGAGGTGTTTTTTTTTTCCCCAGAATATACAGTAGTTCTGATATAATTAGAAGCAAACCAAAAAAATGTAGATATGTTGTAAAGGCTTCATAGCTTAATATTTTTATTCTCTGTATTCATATATGTTCACACACAAGAAGCCCCAGCCCATAGGACACTGGGATGTGACTTTTAGACTTCTGATCTGGGGAAGTCTGAACTTCATTTTGTGTGTGCAGCAACCTCTATATCTTCACCACCACTACAGGCGGTAAATATATGTGACCTTCTAGTACCTGAAGGGGCCCTACAAGAAAGCTGGGGAGAGTCTGTTTACAAAAGCTTGTAGTGATAGAAATAGGGGCAATGGCTATAAAGTGTAAAGGGGTCAGGTTTAGACTAGACATAAGGAGGAATTTCTTCACCATGAGGATGGTGAGGCCCTGGAACAGGTTTCCCAGAGCAGTAGTGGCTGCCCCATCCCTGGAGGTGTTCAGGGCCAGGTTGGATGGGGCTTGGACCCCCTGATCCAGTGGGAGGTGTCCCTGCTCATGGCAGGAGGTGGGATTGGATGAGCTTTAAGGTTCCTTCCAACTAAAACTATTCTAGGATTATCACGTTTCAGTTTTCCACAGAAGGAGCAGCAAAGAAGGATTGTGACAAAATGGGTGTTACTTCACAGACATGTTTAGTTGAGACTATGATAGTGACTAATCATGTAATGTAAGTTCTTGCTTAACATTTGCCTAATTACTTAAGAAATGACAGGTGGTAATCATGATACTAATTTTTTAAAAGGTGAGATCTGGGGAACTTTGAACTTCTAAACCTGATATTTATAGAAGGGAAATGAAGAGAAACCCTAGTAAAGGATAAAAAACGTGTAAATGTGACATACCTTGGAACCAGTATAAATCTGTAAAGAAAGTTTCTGCCCTTTTCACATGGCGGAAAAGGAATACTGCTGAAGATGAACCAGTAGTGGCCCAGGTGGCCAAGAAGACCAACATCTTGGCTTGTATCAGCAGTGGTATGAACAGCAGTAGAGAAGGGGTCATCCCCCTGTACTCAGCACTGGTTAATCCTGGGTTCAGGTTTGGGGCCCCTCAGTACAGGAAAGACATTGAAGGGCTGGAGTGCTTTCAGAGAACGGTACAAAGCTGGGGAAGGGGCTGGAGCACTGGGGCTCTGGGGAGTGGCTGAGGAACCTGGGACTGTTCTGTCCAGAAAAGAGGAAGTTGAGGGAAGACCTCATTGCTCTTTTCAACTCCCTGAAAGGATGTAGTAGGGAAGTGGGTGTTGGTCTCTTCTCCCAAGTAACAAGTGAGAGGATGAGAGGAAATGGCCTCAAGTTGTGCTAAGGGAGGTTTAGGCTGAGTACTAGGAGAAATTTCTTTACTGGAAAAGTGGTGAGGCACTGTCACAGGCTGCCCATGGAAGTGATGGAGTCTTCTTCCCTGGTTTTAATGCAAAGTGTAATGACTTCATCTTTACTAATAAATACCAATCGAAATGTTTTGAGGTTGGTTATTAATTAGGATATAAGTAACACAGAAATTGCTAGGTATCAATTTGCTGAGTGTTGTTTTGATGCAAAGAGTGGACTATGGGAGGATTCCAGCTGGTTTTGCTGCTTTTTATTTATTATTTCAGTCATTTTGGGGCACTAATTGCCATTAATATCATCATCTGGCAATTTTTAAGAACATGCAGCAGTAAATTTGTTGATAAAAGTAATGTGTAGTGGTTTAAGTTACTTTTTCAGGGACAAATTATGAGCCAGTTAGTCCACATAAACCTGTTATACTTGTAACATGTTCCTTAATCATTACTGACATGGAATGTATTAGAATACTGATTTGTATATTGTACTTGTCGACTGGTGGGAAATCAGGAACTGGTAGTACCCAGGCAAAGATGACAAAATAACAGCATGTGCCCTAATTTGAATTTCACTGGTGCAATTTTTTACCAGTTTCTGTGCTATGAGGTTTATGTTCAGCTAACAGCGTAAATGGATGCAATCTCTATTAAAGCTGAATAGCATTCATGTTCACTTTTAGTGACTTTTAGTTCGCTGCTTTTACATTTCATGCAGTCCTGTCATTTTTGCTACTGTTACTTCTTTGCTCTGTATGTGGTTGCTGTTCTTATTCCTTTGTTCTTTTTGTGTTTAAAGAGAAATATTTGTTCTTTCTGGTGGGGGCTAATGCATTTACTACTAGCAAGACATTAAGCTAACGCGATGATAATTTGTTGGGATGGCTTAAATGTATAGTCAGGGTGAGACTTATAGTCAGGATGAAACACAACAGAGTAATTGTTCTCCATTTTCATGTAGCTATGAAACACACTGTTACCATTTCAGAAGAAGACTTGCTGTGCATTAAGTTCCAACTACTCCAAAGAATCTAGTAATATGTTGCATCTCTCAACATATTGTTGAGACTGTGAAGAATTTCTTTTACTGGGAGCCAAACCACACTTGGATTTCCTAAATCTTTCTAGCTTTTTTGACCAACCTTAATGCCTTTCTGTTAAAATAAATGGGATTGCTCCTAACTTATAGAAAGCAATGGAAGGAAGTTGAGACTGATTTACAAGGGATAGCATGTGTTGAAGTTCTGTTTGCTGGTTTATTACATAATGTAGTTTCTGGTGTGATATATGATGTATTTGTTTATCATGTAATGTATTATGAAAAGGAACATGCTCATTTTCTTCAAAAAAAAGCCTATGGCTGAGAAGCAAGAAGGTAATATTTTGCCTTTACATTAAATCAAGCCTTCATTTTTACCTTGTAGCTGTGTTAGAAACTGTTATTTTCTCATCAGCTATAGTAAGATTAAGAGAAATGAATTCATCTTGGATATAACTGTGCAAGGTGCTGAGTCTGTTATGTGGCTTCTTGCAGCAAGGACAGATGAATTACAGTAGGTGAGTCAGGGAGAGATCTCATTCCACATTAGCTGCTCGGCAGTAATGACCTGTTTTTCCCTGCAGTCAGTGTTGAGTAATTTATGATAGTTTATCCCCTTGGTGAAAGCAGGATGGCTCACCTCCTGTGTTTACCACTCCTCTCACGTATAAGGAACATGTTTGCAAGGTTGTGACATGTTGAGTTACTGGTGGAGCTGGAAAAAGCCCTCTGGCTGGTGCTGGTTCATCTCTTGACCCTTTAAATTAGTTCTGCTTCCAGGTACGCTGATGTTTGCCCATTGATCTTTCCCTCAGCTTCCTCTTGCAGTACACAAAACTCCTTTTGGAGTTCTTTCAGGTAATTATTGATCTTGTCGTTTCCTCCAAGGTGGTAAATGTAAGATGCTTTAGGCAAAAACAGTGTACACTTTATGTGTTTAAGACTTATGAAATTCTATTGCTTTTTGGTTTACTGTGGGTGCTTCATAACACAGAGAAAACTTGTCCTTTACCAGAAGAGTCCCGAGTTAATTCTCTGTGATTACAGTCTATCACAGAGATCTGTTGCTCTTTCTTTAATTACTACAGTTCTTTACATATAGGAACATACATGTGAATCCATGCCTAAATCACATATATCTGTGTATATAAAAGTAACTTCCCAAATTTTGAAGTTTTACTGCAGAATTGAAGGGACTCTTTGTAGCATATGGGAAGGTGGAGGGGTGTGGAGTTGATTTATCTCACTGTTTTGTAAGGTAATTTAGTGGAATTTCACTCATCATTTCTGCTGTAGTTTCCGAAGTAGTTACTTCCAAAGGTTAAAAGTTTCATCCTTGCAAATATGCTCAGCTATTTGGTGGGAAACCCCAATGTACCTTGCATTGTTCTCCTCTTCAGATACCTGCTCTTGATATCAGATATCAGCTCTTGAGAAAAATTAAGCAACGTAGGAAGAAAATACAGAATAACGTTCTTGAGAACTGTTTTCAGAATTATCTTAGGTAAGAATACATTCTTAATTGAGCTGGTAGTTAAATATATAGTTCTGACTTTTGGGAAAAAGCTTATGAATTGTTAACGAAATACACGATGTTCAGAAAATATGCCAACCGCTCAAGTGCAAGCTGTGTTTTTATTTATTTTTCTTTTACCTCCCCGGATGCAAGGCATGACCAATGCCCTTTGAGTGGCTAAAATCCCTCAGAGAGAGTAATGCAGATCATTTGCTCATTTTTGTTAGTGAAAATTGTGCTAGGTCAATACCTCCAACACACCCATCAGCTGCCATAGCAGCATTTGTATACCTTGTCTTTTTCCACACAGCCATTATTTTCCATCTATGTGCATAAACTTTTGAAAAACTGTTGCTACTCCTTGTAATACTGAGAAGGGAAACTGCTTTGTGTGCATTTCTCTCTAGGTAGCATAAATTCAGAGCAAGTTTTGTCATAAATCTTTTAGTTTCAAGTGTCTTAGTTTTTTAAGTGTGTATTTAAAATTGTTACCTGTTTTCTTCTGACTACAACAAAGTTTAAAAATCAGATTATACATTTCTTTTGTTAAAAATTACAGGCAATTTTAATCTACTGTTTTCAGCCCATTTAAAATATCCATTTAAGAGTAATAGGGAAAATGCAGTCTTCACTAAACATTGTCACACTTGCTTAAAATACAATAGAATCTTGCAGAGAGAAAATTATAACAAAAAAATCTAAAGGACATTTTTTTCACATCTGGAAATACAGTGGACAGTTTTATAACGAAACATGCATGTTCTCTTTTAAAAGCTTGCTCATACTTACTTGATATTGAACAAAACTGATCTGGAATTTATTAACTTGAACATCCTATTTAATAAAATAAATAATAATTAAAAATTTCTGCTATATTCTCAAAGCACCCTAATTATGAAAAGACATTTCTTAAATTTTAATTAAGATTAAGGCAAGTTTGTAATAACATAATAGTGCAAGAATAAGCAATGATATTGTTAATAAAAATATTTGCATGAGTATTGAGACTATCTCATATGGACTTTGAGAGAAAATTTGTTTACCTGATTGAAAAGCCAAGAAATGTACACGTGTTAATCTATGTCCTGCCCCTTGTGAATGTGCATCTTTAATTTCCTCCTCTTCCTTCTCTGCCTATCATTTTTTAATAAGCACCAGTTGTTGTGTCTTAGCAGCATTCAATAGTGTCTGAGTGCATGAGGTGTAAAGTCGAATGTGCTTATTGAATTTGGCATGTGAGATGGGTTCCAAGCAAGTTTAAGAAATCTGTCAGGATTACTGTTGTCCTGTCCTCTGGATGGCCTTATTATTTCTTTTCTCTCTCTTGAGCCAGCCTGAATTTTTATGCTGTCATGCTGGTTCAAGGCATTACTGTAGAACTAATCATTTATTTTGCTGGATCATTTTTGAAAGGGGCCAGTGCCCTGAGTCAGTGCAGGAGCACCCAGAGCCTCAGCCCTGTGAAGATGACAATAAGATTGGGGGGGGGGGGGATAGTAGAATGGTAGAATAGTTTGCGTTGGAAGGAATGTTAAAGATCATCCAGTTCCAGCCCCCTGCCATGGGCAGGGACACCTCCCACAGGATCAGGTGCTCCAAGCCCCATCCAACCTGGCCTTGAACGCCTCCAGGGATGGGGCAGCCACAGCTTCCCTAGGCAACCTGGGCCAGGGTCTCAGGACTCTCATGGTGAATAAATTCCTCCTTATGTCTAGTCTAAATCTGACCCTCTACACTTTATAGCCATTGCCCCTATTCCTATCACTACAAGCCTTGGTAAACAGTCCTTCCCCATTTTTCTTGTAGGCCCCCTTCAGGGGATGGAAACTGCTCTAAGACCTCCTCAGAGCCTTCTCTTCTTCAGGCTGAACAACCCCAATTCTCTCACCCTGTCCTCATACTGGAGGTATACAGATACAGCATAATGGGGTGCCCTGAACCCTTACTAGAGAAATCTTCATGTTCCTGGTCTTGCAAATGTTCCTGGTCTTGCAAATTTTCCTGTGATGAGAACTGGTCTGTAAATCATGCTGTTAGTCTAATAAATCGTCAGAGTCTTGCTAAAGGGGTCTTCATCCTTTCAGAGACCTGGGACCAAGTTAAGAGATTTCAGCCTAAGAAATATAGAACTTGAGAAACCACAACCAGTTTAAATGCAAACAGTAATGTGAGTATTTCTCTGTGTTTGAATGACAGACAAGCTTTAGATTAACTACATTTATTTGATTGAGCTTCTGAGTATGATGAAGCATGAAGGCAAATTAGTGAAGAATGTCTGTCATGAAAATGTTGCCTGGAAGTCTCAAATATTTATTTGTTTTTCATCACTTGTTGTATTTCTCTTTTGTTATTTTTCCCAAAAACAGCGTTTTTCTTCTCCACCTTTATTGAAAACCAGAATATCAAAGCGCAGTTCAGAAATGTGATAGAGCTCTATAATTCAGTTCCAGTTTCCTCTATGATGCAGTGTTACATTTTCATTTTGCCTTGCCTTTATTACAGATATGTTACAAAACATGCAGTAAGCATATGCTTTGCAGCCATTTGTTTAAATTATAAAAAAATGCTCTGGAATACTTCCAGAAAAAGCATCATAAATCTTACAACTATGTTACAACTGTAATGTTTATCTGTACTGAGTTAATCAAATACATCCACCACTGTAATAAATAATCACCTTAAGATTGATATTCCACAGTATATCATAGTCATAAAATGGATTGGGTTGAAAGAGGTATTTACAGGTCATCCAGCTGAACGCCTCTGCAATGAGTAGGGACAGCATCAACCAGATCAGGTTGCTCAGAGCCCCATCTCACTTGACCTTGAATGTTTCCAGGAATGGAGCATTTACTACCTATCTGGGCACCCTGTGCCAGTGTTTCATCACCCTCAGCATGAAAAATATCTTCTTATATCTAGTCTAAACTTCTTTTAGTTTACAACCGTTACCATTTATCCTATTGCTACAGGTCCTGCTAAAATGGTTTTTCCCCATCTTTCTTCTAAGCCCATTTTAAGCATTGAAAGGCTGCAATAAGGTCTCCTTGAACTCTTCTCCAAGCTGAACAACCCTAACTCTCAGCTTCTCTTTATAGCAGAAGTGATCCAGGACTTTGATCATTTTTTTGACCCTCCTCTGGACCCATTCCCACAGGTCCGGGACTTTCCTATGCTGAGGCTCCAGAGCTTAACATGATATTCCAGATGTGGTCTCATCAGAACAGAGTAGAGGGGCAGAATTTCTGCCCTTGAACTGCTGGCCACACTTACTTTGATGCAGACCAAGATACATTATTAAGACATGAAGTATTAATCTTCAGAATTGAACATGTGTGTGCATACCCACATATAATTTGTTAGCTGTAAACTTGTAAATTCATATGTATATATATTTTGCATATATATATAAACTATAGATTCCTATATGATACATATAACATACCTTGGGGAGCAATTCTAGAGTCCCAGAATGTTTTTGGTTGGAAGGGACCTTGAGGATCATAGAGTTCCAACCTTCCTGCCATGGGCAGGGACATCTCCCAGTGGATCAGGTTGCTCAAGGCCTCATCCAACCTGACCTTGAACACCTCCAGGGATGAGGCAGCCACAACTTCCCTAGACAACCTCTTCCAGTGCCTCACCAACCTCATTGCGAAGAATTTCTTTTCAATGTCTAATCTAAATGTTCTCCCTTCCAATTTAAATCTGTCCCCCCTTGTCCTATCACTCCATGCCCTGGTGAAAAGTCCCTTCCCAGCTTTCTTGTAGGCCCTCTGAGGAACTGGAAGGCTCCCATAAGGTCTCTAAGCTTAAAGCACTGCAAAAGTCATGCTAGATTGCAAGGTGGGGGTGTGTACATGCAAAATCCCCTAGGAAGTCTCCCATGTGAGTAATTTCTGCCTATTAAAAAATCTAAAATTAACCCCTTTGATAAATGCTCAGTCTTACAAGTGGAGAATCATAGAATCACCAGGTTGGAAGAGACCCACTGGATCGAGTCCAACCATTCCTATCAATCACTAAACCATGTCCCTCAGTACCTCATCCACCCATCCCTTAAACACCTCCAGGGAAGGCGAGTCAACCACCTTTCTGGGTAGCCTGTTGCAGTTCAGTAAGGATGGAAAGTTGTATGACAGGTCTCCTGTCTATACACTCTTGTGTGGTGGGGTAAGAGTATGCAACTGGGTCTATTCAAATGCCTTGATTATCCTTGCACCAACCCAATTTTGCTGCATCGTTGCTCCAAGCGCTGGAAGCCGCACACCTTGTGAACTTTAACTGCTTCTGTTGCCTGCCTGTAGGAGAGAATATTCACAGTAGGAGTGGTTCAATACATTCAGCTTATAGCTAGGTGATATAGATTATTTGTGCCCCCTCAAAGACAGACAGTTTTACTCTGGGCTCTGTATGCCTAAGCTTGCCTTATATTTTATAGGTGGAAATTGGACCAATTTTTATATTGAACAAATCACACCTACACTTTTCCAGATTTTGGGTTTTTTTAATCCCCTCCTCCTCAAAATCTCTTGTTTTCCCAAGTATTTTCTACCTATTTTTAGTCAACGTTACAACAGAGTGATTGTTCAGTAAATAACAGTGTTTGTCAGTTTATACTGGAATTCTTTCATGTGCATGCACCCATAAAGATTCCTTGCTAGACTATCTCACATTTTCTAAGAGGCATGGTCCGGCAAGGTTGATTGATCAACCCCGATAAATCAAACTCAGCGAGAGTCTAAAATTTTAATACAGTAGTTCATAATGTTCTCAGGATGAAACTAAGAAATAGAAAACAGTGCTCATGGCACAAATCTTCAGCAGGCTTTTCATCTTTTTAAACAACTTTTTCATAGTCTACTACTGCATTCTGCTCAGTTTTCAAGCATTTGAACCCCTGCTGAGCCAAGTATTCGACCATTTTATACAGTGCAAAGTTCCATCAACTAAAAATGTCTATGATGGGAATGTCTGATTATCTTATTTCTTAGTCTTAGCCTCCCATAAATCTCTGTAACAGAAATTTTATTTAATCCGTCCTGAATACAGCTAACAGTTCTTTGTCTAAAGTAGAATCTTTTAGCATTTCTTTCAATTCACCTTTTACTGTTCCCTCTGTGACTATAGATATTGGTATTAACCAGGAAATCTATATCCAGACTGTAAGAAATAATGTATATTGTCTTCACATGCGTGGTGCCTGGCTTCTATTCATACTTCAAGAGGGATGCTGTAGCTCTCCTGGGGAAAACTAGGATTTGTGTCTGTTCTGTATTACATTGAATATTACTGCTTCTCTGCAGTCTTGAAGGTTAAGACTCCAGCCTTCCTTCACCTTCAGGACTGTGTCTTTTAAAAGTTGCTGTTGGACTGAGATCTAGTACGCTAACTTTCAGCCTGAAGCAAAATTTTATGTCTTGAGTTAAAAATACATGGATAAATCCAACTGGAATAGTCTCACACGATATAATACGTAAAAAAGGATCTTTGTCATAGATAGAGACAGTCTTCATAAGGTGAGTTTTTAAAGTCAGCAAGCCTTTACTTTTAGTTTTCTGCTTTATGTACTTTTCCCTGAAGGAGCAGGAGTGATGCCTTAAGGTCAAACAGGTGCAGCACAGATCTATACTCTTTATATTTCCCTTTAACTTTCTATTTCTCTTCCATTAAAGGTTTCAATGCTGTTGTTTAACTTTTGGGGGCTTAAAATGGGAGTTGTGTACCATATTTTTAGTTTATGGAAATTCTTTTTCTGATTCTGATAATTATGAAGAATGTAAAAGACACATGCTGATAGTGTGTAAGTATTTTCAGTGTCTGACTCGTTCAAGGAGAACCCTTTTTTTTATAGTGTATTATAATTACCCTCCATTCATTATATAACATTATGGATACATAGAATTGTAGAATGGTTTGGGTTGGAAGGGGCCTCAAAGTCTGTCCGGTCCCACCCCTGCCCATGGCAGGGGCACCTCCCGCTGGATCAGGGGCTCCAAGCCCCATCCAACCTGACGTTGAACACCTCCAGGGATGGGGCAGCCACCACTGCTCTGGGCAACCTGGTCCAGGGCCTCCCCACCCTTACCGGAAAACATTTCTTCCCAAAATCTCATCTCAATCTCCCCACTTTCAGCTAACAAGTGTTCCTCCTCATTATATCCCTGTGCTCTCTGGTAAAGAGTCTCTCCTCAGTTTTTCTGGAGCCCCTCTCAGTACTGGGAGCTGCTGTAAGATCCCCCAGGATCCTTCTCTTCTCCAGGCTGAACAACCCCAACTCTCTCAGCCTGTCCTCATATGGGAAGTGTTCCAGTCCCTGGATCATCTTCATGGCCTCCTCTGGAGTCGTTCCAACAGATCCATGTCCTTTCTGTGCTCATGACACCAGAAATGAACACAGGGCTCCAGGTGAAGTTTTATGAGAGCAGAGCAGAGGGACAGAATCCCCTCCCTTACCTTGCTTGCAGTGTAATAATGTCTGAAGAATTCCAGTGCTTCTCTTATTGAGCCAGAGGACAAAACTCTTATGGATGGTAGCAGGAGTAGGTGCAGACACACAATCGCTGAGTTTGCACTGGCCTTGGAGAACTATATGCTAACTGATTTCTGTGGCTTCAAATACCCAGAGAAATTTTTGCAGAGAATTATATTGCTAATGAGTTCACTTTGCACAGCACTTCTAATGATTTTCTATTAATTGGAGTCCATTATCTGATCAAAACCCATGTAGTCTGGGGGTCAAATAATTCTAATAAGCCCATGCAAAGTGAGACTGGGGGTATAATGTGTTTTCATAACTTTGCAGTGCTCTAGCTAATTCTAAAACGCTAGAGGACTTCATGGTTCATGGTATCTACAAGGAAAAGGGGGGAAAAAAGACCATTTCTTTCTGACAGTGCTTAAGATGTGGCTCAAAATAATTTCTTACTGGTCCAAAAGCTCTTACTGCCATCTCATCATGGCTGATGAATTATCAGCACAGTAAGGCAGTGTTTCCAGTCCTGTTTCCTCGTAAGTCAGCATTTTGTATCGCAAAATGTATGGCTGGAGGCGCCTGGCACTATTTCTGGTTGTTTATTTAGGGAGATGGGGAACTGATCTGGCAGAAGAATCAAGTTGTGCTCTGTCTCCACTCATACCGTGAAGGATTTGGGTACATTTAACAGAGCTGGCACTGCTCTTTTCCACGTTACAATGTGCTATGCATTAAAATTGCAGTGCCGTCCATCTAATGATTTCAAGATACTTTGGAAATGTGTACTAACTGCGCTTTACAGTCTGCCTTGGAGAAAGAATGGATGGTATTTATCTTGAATTTCAAAAAATAAGGGAAAACTCAGCACAGTAGTTCACTTTCTCAAAACTGCTGAGTGCCTAACTTTCTTTTAATTAATTAAAGTTTCGCAGCTGAATATCACTGACTTGATCATTGCAAAGAAAAGTTTCCTAGCAGATTTGTGAAGCTTTCTTGGGCTTTCTTTATAAGAATCCCTTCCATATTAGCTCAGTAACCATGAAGTTGGTACGGTTTGTAAAAATTAGGAAAAATGTCAAATAGTTTTTAACGCATAAAAATATTTCAGTTCAGAAATGGTGGAAATGGTGAAAATAAAAATTATAATTCAGAGATAAGAAAGCTGCATTCCAATTAGTACAAGCTTGCAATTAATAAGCCAAGATATTGGAATATGAGATTTTCATGAACAGTATCTGGCAAAAAATTAGTGTATAAAAATAAATAAGAAAATAGGAGGAGTTTGTCCATCCCTATCATATCATACTGAGATAGGATGTAAAAATTGTTGCTGTTTATGTAAACATACTGTGGGAGCCTACACTTGCTTTAAGCATCTTAATTACTCAGAGTATTATCTTTTGATAATTAATTAAAATTTTATCTTCCAGGCAGCTTTGCTAAAGTTAGTCCATGTATTTTTATAAAGGTCAATTGGCCCTGCTGGCATTTGGGACACAATAAACTTTTAATAACTGTGAATCTGAGCACACTGATCGAGGGTGAGTGCACCTCACACATTCACTTTTCAGACCATGAGAGCCATATTTTGTTCCCCCAGACTGATATTATATTTTCAAAGCTCCATGTATAGCTCTGAAGAATGTAGATGTCTTTAATCTAAAAGTGGAAGACAGACCAGAGGGAAAAGAAAAAGTGAAAAGTGAATGATGATACTGTTGTTTAGGTAGTTTGTTCTCAAAATACTAGGAAATATTTTTCTTCACTATCTGTTCTGCACCTTGATGAAGTAGAGTGTCTTCTGTCCTTGAAGATCATCTCTGCTGTTACAAAGGAGCTTTAAGCTTATGACTAGGACTTTATTTTATTCATTATTTTTCACGTTCTGCTCCTTCACCCATCCTGCTTCCTTTTGTAGGATCGTAGACTATTTGCCATATATTTTTTGTGAACTCTCCCTTTTGCCAAATACTGTGATGTTGATTAATGGACTGAATTTAATCTGTTAAGTTCAAAATGTACTCGAAATAGAAGGTGAAAAGAACAGTTTTACACAAATTAATTCCAGTATGCTTATTGGTTATAAATGTTCTTCACTGTTTGCTTTATCATTTTATATTCATGAGAAGCTGGTTATTCTTTCTGTTGTTCAAGAATAAATATTCATGTTCACAGTTTTGTTAAATGTAACATAGCTTTTAACTGCCCTAAGACAATGTTTTCAGAGTCATTCCATTAGCTATGTAAATCTTTCATATTTAAAACTAATAATAGTTATTTACATTACAAATGAGTCACTAATTTGATAATGCTTGATAACAAAAGTTACACTATATGATAATCATGTTTATCTTATATTAGCAAATATAGAACTCCATTTGGAAAATCCAAAGTATGCCTATTAAATTATTTCTTGTGTTTCCTCTACTGAACAGGAATTCTACTAAAAAAGGATCTTTATGTCATTGTAAAAAAAGTTACAATTGAATAAAGCATAAAGGCCAAGTCTGAAAATTCTGTTCTACATGCAAACCCTCCATTGAAATCTTTACAGCTTTGTCAACAGTGAATGTTTCTAAACTAAGTCCTGTTGATAGTCATGAAGATCCAAACATGTTGATTCTCTTGTGCAGGTATTGACTCACAGGCAGCTCATTTCTTTTCTCGGTTCTGCCTAGAAGGAACCAATTGAAACAGGGACTTAAGTTTCTTCATTGACTGCTTCATGAATTCTGATCCATTCCTTGGAGTGAAAGGTGGCAAAAAAATATTGTAGTCACTAAGGACATTGGATTTTATTTTGAATGTGCTGAGAGAGCAGAGAAGGGCAAGGAAGGTGATGAAGTCATATATGAGGAGTGAGTGAGGGAACTGGAGGTGTTTAGCCATGAGAAGAGGAGGCTGAGGGGAGACCTTATTGCTCTCTACAACTATCTGAAAGGAGGTTGTAGTGAGGTAGTTGTTGGTATGTTCTCCCAACTAACAAGTGATAGCATGAGAGGCGATGCACTCAAGTTGTACCAGGGGAGGTTTAGATTGGATATTAGGAAAAATTTGTTTACCAAGAGAGTGATGAAGCATTGGCACAAGCTCTCCAGGGAACTGGTGGACTCACCATGCCTGGAGGTATTTTAAAGACTTGTAATTGTGGTGCTTAGGGGCATGGCTTAGCAGACAAGGTGGTGTTGGGCTGAGAGTTGGATATGATGACTGTGGACGTATTTTTCCAACGTTAATGATCCTATGATTCTACTTTAAATAAATAAATAAGTCACTTTTAACATAGTCACAGTTCAGAAGAGGATGCATGTTACAACCTCAGCAAGAAGTTTCCATAAAGCATTTTGGTTGACCAGACTTCAATAAATCTACTAAGAAAAACAAGTCTTACATATTTTAGTACCTGGACAAGATGCAAAATTGAAACCACATTTGTTTATGAACTCTTCTATTGGTGTAAATATGGAGTAAGGCAATAAAGATAGTGTTATTTAAATCAAAATTTTATGTAAGTTGTAGAGCATGGAAGTCTTAGTTTGATATTCATAGACACTTTTTTTTTTTCCCCACCTGTTATCCTGGCTTCTTAGGAGAAGTTCCAGTAACTGAACTGTGGTAAACACTGAGTATTTTCATTTCTGTTCATCTCAGTCGATGAGATCCTGTGATCCAGTCCATGCCCAAGAGGCTTGGAGCACATCCTAGAGCACATCCAGATGCCAGGTAGTTGTCTTATTGCTCCTTGAAACTTCTGGTGATTTCCATGTCCTTCCACTTTTAATCAAGGTAAAATTTACTTTTCATTATTCTGTGTTTTCTAAGCAAGAGAAAGCTTCAGATTCAATCTTTACCTGGTTCAGTTCAGCATAATTTAGAAATAGGTCTCCAGCCTTCCAATACTGGAGACCTTTTTGGCAATTTCCATAGATTTTCTTTCCTCTTTTGCTTCGCTATTACACCAGAATGAGTCAAAACTTCTTAGGTTGCTGTGAAACCTTGTTCTAAACATGAGTCTTAGTGTCACCTTTTTCTTTTCTCCTTTTCAAGACAAAAAGTAACTTTTTCCATTTTAATTAAAAGAAAGATAAAATGAATGTTTGGCAACTCTTCTGGGACTTTTTAAATAACTTGCATGTATCAAACATTTTAATGTTTTGACATGTATTCATATTGTCCATATATATCGTCAGTGATAAATTGTGTCAAGCTGCATCTGCTTTAATCTCATGTATCTTGCCAGTTCCTTAACCAGAGGACTCTTACTATGCCAGGTTGCCACAAAAGAATTTTCACATTTCCTTTAATTTTCTACCTCAACTGACAAAAACATAAGGGTCTTTACATTTTTAATGACAAACAGAATTTCTGCATTCAGAAAAAAAGGGAAAAAAACCCTTTTTTCATAAATGACAGTGTGGTACACATGTGTACACTCATTCTGTCATAACTAAAGGAAAATTGTACAGATAAGACATCAACACAGCCCCTTGAAGCTTTGCTACCCATCACACAGTTTTGAAAAATCTTGTCACAATGAACTTGCATGTGCTTGACTTTAATGGTTGTTCCTCCATGAGAGGAACATCCTTCAACATGAAAGGGATAATTCTGAAAGGCAAATGAAAAATGTATGCTCTGAGGAAGAGGTAAGAAACAGCAATGAAACTTGCTTTGCTTGTTGCCTCCTACCAAGGGAGGGAACATTGACTGTATGTCACAGTTTTGATTATTAACAACAAAAAATAATTGTACACCAGGAAGTTCTTAAAGGTAGAAAATAATGTTTTAAATGGTTCTCTCTAATTACCGTTCCAGTGCTTCCCTAGTTAGATTAGATACTAAGAGGAAATGCTTTCCTGTGAGGGTGGGGAGGCCCTGGCCCAGGTTGCCCAGAGCAGTGGTGGCTGCCCCATCCCTGGAGGGGTTCAAGATCAGCTTGGATGGGGCTTGGAGCCCCTGATCCAGTGGAAGGTGTCCCTGCTTTAAGGTCCCTTCCAACACAAGCCAGTCTATGATTCTGTGATCCACACTTGTTTAGCTCAGTCCATAGCTCAGGACTATTTCTGTGTTCATCATTGATTCTTGGATCCAGTAGTATCTGTGGTTTGATGCTTTCTAGCGTACACTATGTCTTTGTAGGCTTTATGATATCTCTCACTCTAAGGTACAGACTGGGTCTTTTCCAACCTAGTGATTCTATGACTCTATGACTCTATATTGGGAATGGGTGATCTTTAAGGCTCCTTTTGACCAAAACCATTCTATGATTCTATGAAATTTAAGCCTGTGGTCGTTGAAGATATTTCAAGTTTGCTTTCTTTTTGAAAAGCATAATGGCTTGCATAGAAAATATTTGGAGTATAGATTATAGCTATGAACACAAACTTTAATTTAATTTAACATTTATTAAGTTAGAATAAATGTGAAATATGTTGTGCATTAATGAAAATTACTGTATGTTCTGCAAATAGATCTCATCTAGACTTTCTTTTTCCATATTTATTATGATGACAGGTTTTTAATTCTTTCCCCCTGGAAAATTCTTTCAGTCCTACCACTGTGTGTCTACCTTGTTGAAATATTTACTAGCAAGACCGCTCATTCTCCTTACCAAAATATTTTTAGCATTTGGAAAAAAACCCCTACAACCTAGTATAGAATCATGTATGTGACAGTCATAATCTCTAGTCATGCAGATAAACATGCGAGTTTCTCCCAAAATGCTTTTTGTGAATGCACAGATGAGCAGAGCTGTACTTTTGCAGCAAGTTGCTTTCCTCACTGCCAAGACATCCTTGACCTCAAACTTACAGTCTAATTGAATATACCAAGCCTGAGTGATTTTTGAACCAGCTCCAGTCCCTACTGAGTTTGACAAGAATCTGTCCCAGCTGTGGACCCAATAATGATTTTTTCTTTAATTAGTCCCACATTTTAAAGGATATATCTTATTGCATTCTACCTCTGCAGCTGGTACTCAGCCTTTTTCTGTATTAGGAATTGGGACTGTGTTAGATTCTGGTTATATCACTTGATAAAAATGCTATATCTGCTTCCATAGCTATCTGGTTGCATGATAACACAAAAGTAGAATAACTTGCTGCTTTGACATTTTAGATGCTTGGTATCTGGAACAGGAGCAATTAGGTAGCAATTATGGCTTCTGCCATAAGCATCAGGTAGATGCTGGAATAATTAATTGACTATTAACTTCAAGCTGTTATTCAGAGTGAGTCCATTTCCACTTGTAGAAACAGTGTGTCTTGTCTCCCAGTGCATCCAGAAGCTGCTGGATCCAAGAATCTTTTTTTAAATTGGAATACAAGAACTGTTCAGGTGCATGTTTCCTGGCTATCATAGAGTACTAAAAATGTATTGATTGGGTTGGTTCACAATCTCTACCTACTTACTTGCACATCTCAAGGGGAATCTACGGCCTCCCCAGGGGCAAATACAGTATCATGTCCTTGTATCCAAGTTTTTAGAGCTTTTTGCTCCTGGAAACTGGATAAAAATAAAAATTAACAGATTACTATTTTGTTCAGTAGTGGCCAGCATGCATCTGACTGCCAGTAGCTGCTCATGCTGTTTTGCTGGAACTTCGTTCACTGTTCTTGTAAAGCCTTCTGTCTTCACAAAGCCAGTAGACTGCTTTCCTGTGACTGTAGGCTGATCATCTGATCCCATCATGTTGCCTCCTTTACCCATCCCCACTTGCCACTCACTGACCGAAACATATGCAGGATGAATGTTGATGATGAAATGTCTTTTCCATATGTGTCTAATTTTTTTTTCCTGCATAGAAAGGATGCATGTGAGGCTCTGCACATCCACCTGGCAGTCTGTGGTGTTGAGGCTGCTCATTCTTTCAGTTAAGTTTGTACTCCAGAAAATTATTCCAAAGAAGGTAAGAACTGTGTGAATACGTGGTGTAAACGTGAGTACTCTATGGTCTCCTTTATATAGTACAAAGGGGATTGGGCTATAGAGATATAGAGCTCCTACATTATATATGGACCCTAAAGGCTTTTGTGATCTTCATTAGCCTGGCAGCCCACTCTAGTGATTGTCTTTCTAAATAATTTTGGGGTTGAAAGGCAGGTGGGAGCAGAGAAGAGCTATTAAAAGAGCCAGGATGTGCAGAGGACTTTCCTGAGGCTTTTGGTTACTTTCTGTTTGAGGATACCGGTTTTCAAGAAAAATATTATTGAAGAGGTCTAATCATATTTTAATATGTCATTTCTGAAACGAAAGACTAAGGTACTAGAAAAGCAGTGGCATTATTTTCTAACTAACTGGACAACTGTGTATCGCTATCACACAAAGGTCTTTTCCAACCAAGCAATTCTATGACTATAACCAATATGAAGTCAAAAAATACTGGACCCTGTCTGTTCCCTTCACCCATGCTACACTGAACACATGAGGGCACATTCTCAAGTTCTCACAGCTTTCAGCTTCTGTATCTTTTCTTCTTTGCTATTTCCCTAGGATCCCTAACTTCATCCAGTGCTTCGGTATGTATTATAAATGTACTTTGTCTTGCTTCTCATCTTGCTTGTAGCATTCAGGTCCACCTTGTGAGTCGTGATAACCCAATACAATCAACCTTGTCAATGAACTATTAACAGTCAATCAGATTTGCCACTTGCCTGTCTAGGAATGAGCATGTCAACTCATATCTCACCTTTAGTTGAGTGTGGTTATTGTTATCAATTATTCTTTGTAGTCTAATTTCAGTTTTTTCCTTCTCATATCAATCTCAGCATCACTTCAAAATCACCTTGTTCCACAGATTGACAATAATCCTTACTTCCATTAAATTAGTTTGTCCTCTGAATACTGAATTCATTGTTTTGTAAATAAATGAAAATAAACTAGCAGCTTTTTTGCAATCTTTTGAAAACTTAGTTCATGGATAATCTTGAATTTTTGCAGACCAGAGGAGGCTGCAGAAAGGTGAACTGTGAATGGGACATAATATATAAAAATCTACCTTTTAGTTTTCTTCCTCTTGTTAGTAAGAAACTACAAAAAAAAAAGAGAAAAGCAATGTGGCATTAATTGCATCAGAATATCATTACTAATGTTACAATGACACAAGTAAATATATCTCAAAATGTCTATTTCTTTAGTGGTGTAATTCATTTTGAGACATTCCTTGAGAAGGGAATTGCATGGGGAATTGCAGGTGCATTAGAATACAAGTCATCAGCCTTGTACGTAGATACAGTAGTACATACACAGGCTTAATCTAATGTAGTATACATCAACGCTCTTCTAAAGGTAATCCTGACAGTTTGTCGAGCTCTATATGGGACTCTGATCATGACAACAGACCATTTCCCAAGAAGCTTTTAGATTCAGGTTCTACTGAAGACACTGTCAACTCAGTGTGTTAGTTACATATATAAAAATCAATACTGTAGACAAGCGATATTTTTCTGTTTCTTCTTTCTTCAAAGACTGGAGTTGAAAAAATAGAGTGTGGGGGCTTTTTTGTTCCCTCCCATTCCTTTTGGGGGATAAAAAGAAAGCAATGTTTAAATTTTCCAGCTGATGCTCTATACTGTGATATTTTGTTAGGTTTCCTCAGCCATGTCAAATGATATAAAGTTACATGATGCAATTATGTGACTTGCATTGAGTTATCTCAATATGACATACCAGGCAGGCAACCTGCTTTAAAAGACATACTTTCCTGGCAACTGCAGATAATTTGCTGAGAGTGGAAAGCAGTTAGTAGTGACTGTCCTAGGTAATGACATCAGGTCTGACATTCTTCAGTATATTTATTATTGATTTGGTGGATGGGTTAGGGAACGTTGCTGATAACAGAAAATTATTTAGACTAAAGAAAAGTTCACAGAATAGCAAGGTTTCCCAAAGGGTCGAGTCAAACTAGGTGACTGAATAACATGCTGATAACATGATGGTGATAATATGTTGATAAAATGAAATATATAACAGTAATACTTTAATGTAGAAGGTAAATAATCTCTTCCAATATGTCTTAACATTTTAATATATCAGTGAGTGCAGAATAGAACAATACTACCGAGACCTTATTGAAGATGTATCTAAATTTCCCTACGGATCCAGCTTCTGTTCACCCTGAATCTGATGAATTGGCAATAATGGTTCAAAATTAACAATATTAAAATTAAATATTAATTAATTTAACAGGAAATATTAATCAAAGCACTTAAGGCATGCCAACATCCTCAAGGAACATTCTTGATTTTTTCTAATTCTGATAGATATGATTTTGCTACGCAGTTCCATGTCACTTGCTTCCATGTCTTCAACATTATCTTCCGAAAGGCTTTATACACTGCTGTCAGAGAGTCACTACCCCAGGAAACAAAAGTAATGAACATGGACAAGACGAACACTAGCAAAAATGAATAAAGATTTGTAACCTACAGTCTGTAAGCCATATTGTCACCTTCAACATCAACTGGAATGCAGAGTGATTTTTTCTCTGAGAAGTGCTGTCCTTCAAATATGATCTTAAGAAAAGTATTCTCTCTCTGGTTTGTTGCTTCAGTGTGTGCAAAGTGGACGGGGTCTTGTTTGTTTGTTTCGTCATAAAGCACTGATGACAATATAGTTTTTCTATTTAATCTCAGTAGGAGAATAGGACAGACAACTAAGTGATGGGTTGTAGAGCAACTGCAGTAACTTCCTTAAGAGATCCTGAACAATAGCAATTGTTTTCAACCACTATTAAATGTGAACTTCCTAATAGTTCATTCTCAGTCTTCCTCCTGGCCCTAGTTTGCTGTTGAACATTTATTTCAGCGAATCATTTCTGTTATTTAATTCCTATTCCAGCTATCTGTGTTCATGCAGCTTCAGCTGCTTCTTTTTCTCCATTATTTTCAAAGCGTTAGAGGAGCAAGACGTTGCTCTTATATCACTAAAGGAGAAAACTTAGACCTTACTTCCTACCATGCCTCCCAAACAGTGGTGGAAAGAGTACCAAAGGAGTAGCAGAGGAATGTACCCCTGACGTAGACTAGGTCCTGATGCAATTGAATTATTCTGACCATATATGGTGTATGTATGGAGATAAATGTTACCAATATAGATAGCTAAATTACCGAACATGTTAAACTTGGACTTCTCTGATCATTTCAAACAGAATTTGAAAAAATGTTTTCTCCATGGTAGGTACAAGTGGTTATTCTAGCGGGGTTAATTTTAAAGGAACTTCAAACAAAACTTTCTACAATCTTGTGCAAACTTGCAAAAACTTTTGTACAAAATCACCTTCTATATTTCATATTTAGTAATTTTTCTACCTGCTTGACTGTCAGGGTTTTGCAAAACAACCACATAAATATGGCTCATTCTCTGTTTAGTTCTATCAACTTTTTGTGTTGATCATTAACACAAGCAATTTGCTACATAAGATTTATAGTACTTTATTGTCTCTTTGGTTTAGAAATAGATCAGAAATGGTGTTATTCATATAGTGTTAGCAGTGAAGAGGTATCACTGATGCTAATGTGTTAAGTTCAAAAAATTACTAAAATCTTGTTAACTTTGCCATTTGGACTGAAATTAGATAAAATGGAATAGAAGGATGGTTGAATTTCATCTGATCTTATTTTAGTAGAAGGTGAGAAAAATCAGTCTAAGGAAGACATAGAAAGGAAATGGGAAGTGTTGAAAGATAAATGAAGGTATTTCATCTAGCAGTGAATATACTATGACAAAAAAAAATGATCCAATGTAGATGAAAAATAAAGGGTCAGAAAGACACATCTATAAGGTATAAAAATCCAGACCAAAGGAGAACTAGAAAGATTAAAGAATAAAGTCAGGTAAGTGTAAAAACACCTGATAAGAAACATAAAGGTGGAGAATAAAGAGAAAAGTGCTGGAGGTTAGGATAAATAAAATATATTTGAAGTGTCTAAAGGAGCAAGATGATGTTGAAGGAAACTGTAAGGCACTGTAAAAATAGTTCAGAAGTGCCTTTCATCGGAAACACGCATAGTGAAAATAACATATAAAACCCATATAAACCAATAGTTTAAAAATAAAGCCTTGGTTTATAACTGAACATATGTAAATTGCTTTACAAGTGTCTAAATTCTTCCAGCTGTTAAAGGTAGCTGGTATGAGATCCATTGAAATAAACTTTAACACGTTTTTAATTTACCCATTCAGCAGAATGATGCTCCCTAGAAGAAAGAATTGGAACACAGCAGGAATGATCGAAGCGATGCAGTCAGGAGGTAATTCTGTTTGTCTTATCATTTGCAATGAGTGATTCGAGTCCAATGTAGGAAGAAATAATTGCTGAATCAACTAAGATGTAATCAGGTCCTTATTTGTGGAATGATTTGTAGAAGTTAAAGGGGTGGCCACCTTTCACCTGACTGTGTTTGAAAGTTCTACTGCTTCCTCTTCAGAACCAAGAGTCGAGCTTTGTATCTCTAACTGCTGCAGCTCTTCTATAAGCACATCTGTCTGTAAGTGGTAGATAAAATTAAGATGTTAAAATACATGATAGATAGACAGACAGACAGTTTGAAAATAGGATGGCCACAAAATAAGATAATTTGCTTCATACAGAAGGTATTTTAAATATTTTCCCTTTCTTCTCACCATTTTAAAAATTCCATCCTTTTAGTAATGTGTTGAACAGTAATTGAAAAATTAATCAGTAGAATATTACAAGTTCTTGCTTGTTCAGGTTTCTTTTTATTGGTTTCAATAATCCAGGGCAACACATAGCAGCAAATTATAAAATAGCCAGGATGGGATGTTTGTTGTTTTTTTTCCCTAAGGGGAAAAAGGTTTTAACACAAAAGTGCAATCCATTCAGTAAGGCTGGTTCTGTGATAAAAGAGAGAACAGAAATGCCAGTAAAACATTTGCATTCTGAAAGAGAGAGAAAGAAAAGATTTTGACCCTCAAGTTGTACAGATTCAAGCAAGCTGCTTGAAGTTCCTGTATATCATTTTCTTGGGAACTGTTGGCAAATGAAAATATAAATATGTAGGTTGCTGGTGATGCTCAATGCTTTTGCATTTCAGTAACTTAATTTTAGTAATTCACAGACGCTGGCAGCCCAACCATAGGGCTTGGGCAGTAATGCAAGGAAGATGTTACCCCACAGAAGCTTAACACACAGAGATGATATAAAACATTACAGTGTATAATATCATCTATACTCTATTTGTTGCTGAAATGCATCATTTACTGCTTGTTTTGCACAAAATATCAATGTAGCCCAAGTTGGCTGAATGCTTCCACTTTTATGTAGTTAACAGTATGAATTGTTTAGAACAAAAATGAAGAAGAAAAGCTATGAAGGAGGATAATAATTGATAATATTTTGCACTAACAAGATAATCTATTTGTGTTTTTCACAGGCTGCATGTGAAACCTGTAAAATATAATATTTTAGGGCCAAAGAATTCGGTATGTAGCAACAGATAAATCTTGTATAATTTTTATTAGGAAAAACAAGGGGTTTATTTAATTGCAATTTTACATAACTTATAGCATTAAATAATCTTGAATGGCTCAAATAAAGCAATACCAGGAAGAGGTGATAAAATGGCTAAGTTTTTCCATTTATGGTTGCAAATAACAATACTGTATTAATATAGTTTTTAAGATAAGTGGGTATTTTGTTTATTTGTTTGAAACAAAGTAGTCGGCATCACATTTACTACTGTAGACTATATGACATTGTATAAGAGGAAGTAAATTAAGGGCAGCTTTCATTTAAATATAGATTTAAGTAATGTTTTGAGCACCATTGGTTTTAATTGCTCCTGTTATTTCTTAATGAAGTTTCTCTAGCTGGCACTGAATGCAAATTCTCCATAGATTGAGTATATTCATCCGAGTTCATTTCCTGGCTCTGAAACATTTCAGGATACTACTCTATTTATATTCCACTATAATTTATAGCTTAGAATAATACTATCCTATTGAGAGAGGTAAATTTGTATCTTTAAGGGAGAGAGAAGCACATCTTCCCAGCAACCTATCCAAAACTTGTCTCACCTATTCCGTCCATGAATGCAATTTTTAAATGTCACTAACTGTCACAGTGGGGTGCCTGGAAGCTATATGTACCTCTATATGAAATAACCATTTGCTTTGGATTTTTCTTTTCACCTTTCTTTTCTTATTTTCTGCTTCTTAAATCACGCTGTCAGAGACCAGTCCTCTGGCTTCTCTTGTGAGTTTTCCATTACATTTTAGGAGCCAAGTTAGTTGGTATAAATTGTGGGTGGAAAATGTGAGAAGATTGGATATGGTCCTCTCTTACTGTGCATGGGATTTACCATAACGCTCAGCAGAGACTATACACAGTACATTCCATTTACTTTTCTGTAGGACAAAACAACTAGATTGCTTATACTTGCATTCCTTGTTAAATAGATGTACAGGCGGTGGGAAAGTATTTTACTCAGAGGTTGGCTTCCTCCTTTACAGTAATATGGACTGGATATAAAGTTTGTCTCTGGGTGCACCAGGTCCAGGAATTTTGTTTCTGCCCATGTTACCCATCTCTTTTCCTTTACTGTTCCTAAGGTAAGACATAGAATCTTTAGTGAGCCAGATAAGTGAAAGCATGTTTTAATCACAGAATGGTTTGAGCTAGAAGGGACCTTGGAGCCCATCCTGTTCCAACTTCCCTGCCATGGGCAAGGACACTTCCCCCTGGACCAGGTTGCTCCTTGAATACATGTATAATACTCATAAATTTCTAAAGTGTTGTAAAGTCATTCACTTAATTCTCTCTAGTTGTCTCTGAAAGTGAATTAAGATTACTTTGGCAAGGGACTTCTGATTGAGGCATGTTTCTTGAAATGAGGAGAGGCAGGCTGCTTGAAATGAGGAGAGGCAGACTGCTTGAAATGAGAAGTAGGTAGATCAACAACTGGGAACTTTGGTGCTGTTGCCATAAAGAAAAGAACTTGTCCTGTCTTTTCCCAAAATAAAACTGCTGTAATCAAGAGCAAACATCTTTTTATCATGCTATTACAGATCATAGTGATTCCTTTTAATGTATGTGACTAATTTATAATGGGTGATCTTTCTGCTTTTTCTTTTTGCAAGTGATTCCCATACAAGATATGGTGATATTTCCTCATGCTGTTCATTAGGGATGGAGGAGGAAACAGAAAACTCCTCACTCATTGAGTAATTGCTTGAGAAAAGCCTGATTGCTGCTTTAGCATTTGTACATATTGAACCATCGCTCGTGCTGCCTGAAAAGACACTCAAATTATCAAGACATTGGTCATTCACGTTCCTCAATGACTCAGTTTTTAGGGTTTTTCTGTGCTTTAGTCAAGAACAATTGATCTTTGACTTCAGTGGATTTGGGAGCTAGATATTCCACATACTCAGATTGCAAAGATCAAAGAATTAACTAACAGATGAAAACCAGCCTCTCTTTGCTAGGAGTCTACCCTAACTGAAACAGGCGAGTTGGCAGCTTCAGTTAAACTGTTTCCACCTATGCCACATGTTCAGTGAAAGAAAGTTTAGCCATCTTACTTGGACGTGCTTCATTACAAGGGAAGTCAAAACCTTGAGAAATCAGTACAAATTATGACACCGGATTCAGTAGGTGTAAGATATTTTATAAAACATGTGGAGGGGTTGAGTCAAGTCTTAAAGTCAAGCTCAGGGAAAAAGCACAAACGCAGTTGTTTAATGCACTAGCATCTTGTTTTGCTTTGAGATCGTCTTAATTGCCCTGTGGTATCCCTGTTATGTGATCACTAGATAAGTCAGTCTGCTTTATTTACTACTCTGATGCTACTTAAAAGATAATCACTGTGTCACAAACACAAGTACTCAATCTAGCCAAGGAAGAAGTATAAGAACACATTGAATGATACCTTAGACCTTTTATAATAAACATCTTCCAGAGTCCTGCCCTCACCCCAAGCTATATACTAAAGCCTAGGAGTCACTTTGGACTGCTTAATGCAGTTGAATTTGGTGTGTGGTGTAGGTAACCAATAAGTTTCCAGTTCTGTGTAGCTGTGAGCTTCCATATTTCTTATGTAAGCATCATAACGTAGCTGAACTATTTTGAAGTTAACGAATCAGGCATATGTGTCAAAATGCCTACTCTGGATAGCTTTAATGAAGTGTAAAGGAAGGGACAAAACAAACAGGCAAATAATTCTCTGCAGGTGGGCTGAGGGCTCCTCAAAGTGAGTGAGGAGTTTTCCTCCTTAGGAAGTCTTGCAGAACTACAAAATATACAACAAATATCTACATCTAGAAGAGAGTAGCAGCTGATAGCAGTCAGGCAGTTAAAAAGACGTAGCCAAAGATTTTGTGCATCTGTACAAGCTAATTTGCCCATGTGATGGCATTCTTCCCAATTCCCTGATTAGGTCATTGTTGAATCCACTCTGCAGTATTTTACTGTAACTCTGGCTACAAAATCTTTTGGGAATGAGCAGTTGTTTGAGCATACGCTGTCCACTGAAACTCCTTTACAGACCACTGAAATACAAACACAAATATACCCAGATTATTCTCATGTGCCAAGTTTAGTTTGGTGATCTAAATGGGAACAATGGAATTACTATATAAAATATAACTACATAAGTTGTTAATAACAATATTGTAGTCCTAAATGGACTGAGAAACCGTAGGTAAATACCCCCTTTTTTTTTTCTGTTTTATGAAGGAAGATGCTCTGTCTCTGTGAGAGTTAAGGAGAGGGAGATTAAATAATCTTGGATCATCGAGTAAAGAGAGAAGTAGGAATTTCGCTGACATAAGAAATTACTACTTCTACCTCAGCCTGAAATGATATCTCATTCTATGTTGTTAAACACTGAAATTTTTAGGAATAAATAGTAAATCTTTCAAAAAGAGCTACCTAAATACATTTGAAGGTTGGGAGGCAACAATCACCAGCAGCCTGAATTTCCCTGGTGAATTGAGTTTATTGAATTTATTAATGTCATAATATTGATAGCATAGCATCCCAGCTATCTTTGTTTGCTTGCAAATATACAAGGTATCACAAAGCTTATTCTGTTTGCAAGAGTAACACAAGAAATTTAACATGCTTTAACTTAACTCTTGATACTTAGAATTTAATGAAGGAACTACATTCCTTGTTTCCTACTGGACCACTCTCTGTTACCTGCTATGTATATTCTTTCTGTTCCAGTACCTCATTAAAGAGAGATAGAGAAAATCCCATGTAATTTTAATGCATATTTGAAATATGTAAAAACCCCTCAGTATTACATGTAGAATGCTGCCTACATGACTTCTTTTTATGTTAGTCTTCGTGGCCAATGAAAATTCTAGGAAATGTCCTATCTGTTTTCATAGACTTACTATTATCTCCTGAAAACAATTACAATGTAGTCCATCACCTGCCACAAAAGTGAAAGTAATAGAATATTTAAAGTCTTCAATAATAAATTTATCTTGGCCAATTGCCAAGTAAATTACCAACACCTTCTAGAGAAACTGGAACCTCTACCTTCCAATAAGCTATATGCATTTGGAGACCATCATATCTACAGAAATACTAGGATCTAATGTTAGTGAAGTTTCTCTTCCACTTGTTGTTACAGTTATAATGTGTTCCATGAAATTTTTAATTCAGAGTAAGACTTTTCATGTCTGGTTTATTCCTAAATAAACCTTGCAGCAACAGAGTCATATCAGTGTGACTTTCTAAAATGGATGAAAACACATACCTGAAATGCTTGGGCCAAATTCAAGGTGCTCTTTATTATTGTTCCACTGATCAATCCCATTAAACAAAAGATAAAAGCTTTCATATTGGATCTGACATTCACTACTTCTGATTACAGAAATGCTAGTCCCTAAGTGGGAGTCAAGCGATAGTGCTGTGTTTTTCTAGCACTGAACTGTAATGTGGAGCGTTAACCAGCTTGCGACCCACACAACAGATGTGATCACCAGCTATACTGGTGGAAGTTGTGTGATCTAGGAAAAGTCACGAGCAACTATTTGATTTCACTTGAAATATCACAACCTGGCAGAGCTTCTTTGCTAATTAGGGGCCCATAATATTGTTGTTCTGCCAGGCTCACAAGGTGCCAGCACTGGAGAATTCACTCTAGGAAAGATCTTCACTGGAAAATATTAGTTTGGAAACACACTATTATGGCTAAAATAATGGGTGTATATTTGTTCCTACTTACTCAAATGTATTGGTGTCTAACCTGGGCTTAATTCATTCACATTGGAAAATTGATAGATGACATTTTAACTACATTGCATGTCCGTGAATCTGAAATTGTAAAATCTTGTCCTCCTTGAACTCTAGATACATATGAATAGAATATATTTTTGTATTATTTCAATGAAACTAAGATTCATACCTCAATAACTTTGCAACATTTCAATATTTAATTAAACAACTACTGTGGAGTTACATGCATTATCTATAAAAGATGAATATAATTCCAGAGAGCTACAGGTCCAATAGATGCGTTTTTGTCTATGAGGAGTGCACAAAAAGATCACAGCTTTGCCCACAATGACTGTAATACTACTTGAGTCTTAGAAGGTGCTTGACCCAGACTTCTACAGCTTAAAATTCCTGGGGATTACATTTCTGTCAATCTTCTTGATCTAGCACTGTAGCATGAAGGAGAGTTCTTTTCAAGTTCTGTAGATAATTACAGCTTCCTGGCTCTGAACTGAACTTTGAATTCAGCCAACATAGTGCTCCAAGACAAACTCTTTTATAAGTATTTACATAAGGAACAGCAGCATGGAACACCACACACCTGGTCAGTACTGAAGTCAGGGAAAGATGCTACAGCTCTTTTAGTGTCCCCAGAAAGTAAACAAACCCATTATTTTCTGCACATAAGAGTATTTTTTCTAAGATTACTGAACACTGATAATGCACTAAGAGTGTTCATGCTATTTCTCTCCCCTGTCTTTTTCTGCATCTTTTGGCAGCAGCTTGGTTTTGAGGTTCTAGGGCGTGTGGTGGATAGGAAATAAAGAAACTTTGGCTTATTTTTAGAATGCATTGAGATAAAATTCCAAAATTCCTATTAACACAATTATCAATTGGTTACAACCATAATTAAAAATAATTTGATGCATGTGTTATAATCAAATTGATCAGCAACTTAATTAATTTGAACATAACGAGATTTACTCTAGTTTGCTATATAGTGTGACAAGTATATATGCATGTGTGCCAGTGTTTGTCAATATTGAGGCACAATGGAAGTACAGGTCATGAAAGATAGAGAGATGCTACCCTGAAAATTTCCCTTTTAAGACTGGTGACAGCACTCACATTCAATGCACCAGCATTCCATAACAGTGATGGTCAGATCTCAAGAGGGCATGACTTCACCTAAAGACTTTCATTTACCATGTTAGCAAATGGGATTGTGTATTGCATCTCAGAGGCATCCCACCTCAAACGAGGATTACTGGTCTCAGCCTGCTGTGATTCAGAAGAGTTACAAGGGCCTTCTATGTAATTGCTTACATATAGGGTTTCAAGATAATTGACTTTCATCAGATACTGGAATATTCATTGTGATGTTTTGATATTCACTTTGGCTGTATTCGAAAATATTGTACTAGTAGAACTTCCCACTGCTTGCAACAGACCTCCTCACTTGGGCCACGATCAGGTCTCCAGGGGGGCATGACTGATGGTCAAACTCATTCTCAGGCAATGATGGGACCTCTCCCAGGCACACCAGACCCCAAGAACCCTGGGAAATGTCCAAGTGCTCTGGGTCACTGTTCTCTTTCCCAGTGTGCCTGGTCCAGATAACTGGTTATGAACCCCCTTCATCATAGAATCATAGAATTACCAGGTTGGAAAAGACCTATCAGATCATCGAGTCTTACCATTCCTATCAAAGACTAAACCATACCCCTCAGCACTTTGTCCACCCATCCATTAAACCCCTCCAGGGAAGGTGACTCAACCCCCTCCCTGGGCAGCCTGTGCCAGTGCCCAATGACCCAGCTTTCCAGACAGACTTCTCCTAGTCTGTAGCTGCCCAGGGTTGTTGCGCCCCAAGTGCAGGACCCAGCATATGGCCTTGTTAAACCTCATCCCATTGGTCTCAACCCAGCGGTCCAGCCTGTTCAGATCCCTTTCGATCCTCCCTGCCCTCCAGCAGACCCACACTTCTACACATCTTAGTATCATCAGATTATTAGCCAGATTAGATTAGATTAGATTAGGTTATCATCAGTTGATTAGGGAGTTTCTTTCCCAGTTACAGCAGTTTCAGGTAGGCTGTGGGTCTGCCTTGGCACCCAGGATAACTGCCGCCCTAGAATGGGAATTCTTCTCCCTTTAAAGGCTGTGCTCTGTAATAGCCCAGGTAAGCGAGAGGAGGTGTTCTTCTTAGTACATCAACATGGTGTGCAGAGCAGCGCAGAGTGCTCTCTGTGGTTAGGGGTGTGGGCAGAAATCCCAGCACCACAGGGTGCTCGTAGATTTCGAAATGGAAGAGAAAAGCAGTGATTTTTCCTCAAGATATTTGTATACCAGAAGTTTTTGCATAATTCTGTTGATAGTCAAGTACCAGGCTTAATGACTTTGTGCAGACTCATGATCTCTCAGACCTTTTTTTCTAGAGAACATTGTTTCCTTTCCTTTTTTGCTTGTCCAAGGCTGTGAAACTTGTTTGCTTTTTAAACTGCAGGAGCATTTCTAAAATGCCTGTCAAGTCCCTGTGCAGAGCAGCTGGCCTTCAGCCAGCACACCGTTTTCTGACTCATGCCTGCTAACTTCAGTAACCAGCTGAAGTTTCTGTGTAGAGATAATCTCTTTTTGTCAGGCCTGTTTCATGTGCAGCTTGCAGTAAAGGGAAATTTCCAAGGCAGTATAAACTGAAGGAAGATTACAACCACATATCATTGTGGCTTCCTTATTTCTATTTTCTTTATGCACCAACCTGTTAGTTACTGATACCCTTCTCAATGCATTGGAAGATGGGAAAACAGTGACCAGTGCAGCTAACAATGCTGCAGGTGCATTATTGGCAACAGTGCCAAGCTTGGTCTTTGTCGACACAGCAGTAACAAAACAATTATCTTGATTTTGACACAAAATGTGTTCTTGTAAAATTCCACAATCCTAAATTCTGGATTTGATTTTAAATCCTTCATACAGTCACAGGGAAAGACTCTCCTTGCAGCTTCAACATTACAGAAAGGACTAACGATGCAGTAAACAACCTTGATTCTCACTCTGACTCTCTCTTTCTCTCTGTCTTTGTACAACCTTTTAATGACTGTCATTGCTTTAGCTTCAAGAGGTTGTGTGATCTAATTAGGGCAAATTGAATAAGACTGCTTTTATGCTAAAGCGTGAGAAAGTTAATTGAAATCAATCCATGTTCAGTGAAAATGCTGGAGACATCACTGATAATTTAAAGCAATTAAAAGATGTTGTCCTGAAGCAAGGCAGAAACATTAAGTCTAAGAGCCTGTTAAAGAAAACTATCTAAAATATTTAAATGACATTATTCAGCTAAGATGGACTAGGGATAGCTGAAGCAATTAGAAATCGTAAAGCATAAAATCAGTCATATGTAATCTCCTTTGAGCTATCCCAAGCCATTTGTTTTGTTATAAAGTAATAGATCTTCATAAAAATCCCATTTGTGACATTTTGCAAACAAAGGTGTACTAATGATGTGAGGCACTGCACTTGCAAATCTCCATTTCTCATTTAAGGGCCATTGTTCTTTAAGAAAATAGTAAGCATTGAATTTAAATTAAAGTACATTTTCTGGACGCATTTTTAAATTACTTGTCCAGAGGATGCAAAACATTGCATTTGGTGAATGTGAATGTTGAAATCCAGTCCTTTCACTTCATCAAATCTCTAAATGTAGGAGTGTGAAGAAGATTATGGTTTTCCTTTCTGAAGTCCCCATACCCATCGTGTGACAGCTGTGTGACTTGGGAAGGGACGAGAATTCAGAGCGTCACAGCTCTGCAGTGTCCTCATTTAGAAGTTTCTTCTAGTGCAAGAAGTAAGATATGAGGTAAAGAACAGAAGCCAAAAAACATTTGAAATATGATCTACAAAAGGTCATCTTCTTGTTGTCTATATTTAGCCTCAGGTACAGACATAATGGACTTGATAGTATTACCTCTCAACTCTAGCAGGACTTGTGCTGATCACTGCAAAGTTTAACCGCAATGACACATGCTGATAATACTGTACAGACATGAAATTGTATGAAAGATTAATTCCATAAAATATACCATAGGCACAGACTGAACACAGCTCAAATTAATCTGCCAAATACTAGTAATTATCTTTTATGTTTTGTCACAGCTTGTACTTGCAGATTTGTATAAATCTTGGTCTTGGCAGTTTCTTTCTTAGCCATAGTTACACATATGGTGGTTTTAAAGGACTGACTCTGAGTCAGTAGTACAATGGGTATGTCTTGCCAAGGGTTTTTAAGGCAAACATTTAAGATCATTTTGACTCATTACATGTGTGTTGCGCTCCCAGTTCCTGATTATCCATTCCTGATTCAGTTCTCAGTCCTGGTTCCTTTCCGCAGGGCTGTGTAGGAAGGCATTACCGTTCCCTTCCCTTGAAGGGCATGCTGCGTACCTGGCTTTCATCCAAGCATGCAGATGAGGTGCAGCCAACATGTGGCAGAGGCAAGAGTGGGTGCGGAAAAGTGATCCTTCCCCATAGTGCACCTACAGGCTATGCAGACCCAACCCCTTCATAGGTTTGGATCCTGCGGAACGGGAAAGAAGTGTAACATTTGAAAGACTCTGCAGTCTTGCTAAGAAGTACAGCCTTGGGATATACATCAGATAATTTCTATGAAATGTGTCATCTGTGTTAGCATTGGAGAGATGTTCTTTCTGTGTGTATTAGTTTTCTACTGCAATAGCAAAGGCTTTCATTCTGCTTTATTAGAGTGAACAGTATTTTTAATGTTGAAAGTGTTTCTATTTTCCTTCATAGTCCTTCACCTTGTAGTCTTGTGAAAGTTAAGAATCTTCAACTGGAGTGTGGGGGGGTTTTACCTTTTTTACCCCATTTTAATTTTTATTTCAGAAAGTATACTCCAATTCTTATAACTGCAGAAAAAAAAAAACACAACCAATAAACATTAGACACCTCAAGACTCTAAAACCAGAGTACAGGTTATGATTGTTGAACCAATTATTGGGGTTTTATGTTTTGTGGAGACTCTGGAGTGTGTCCAGAGAAGAGCGACAAAGCCAGTGAAGGGGCTGGAGAACAAGTCTTTTGAGGAGTGACTGAGAGAGCTGGGGGTGTTTAGCCTGGAGAAGAGGACGCTGAAGGGAAACCTCATTGCTCTCTACAACTCCCTGAAAGAGGTTGTGGAGAGGAGTGAGCTCACCTATTCTCCCAAGTGACAGGGGACAGGACAAGAGGGAATGGTCTCAAGCTCTTCCAGGGGAGTTTCAGGCTAGACATAAGGAAAAATTCTTCACAGAAAAGAGTCATTGGGCACTGGAACAGGCTGCCCAGGGAGGGGGTTGATTCACCTTCCCTGGAGGTGTTTAAGGGGCAGGTGGACAAGGTGCTGAGGGCCATGGTTTAGAGATTAGTGGGAATGGTTGGACTCAATGATCCAGTGGGTCTTTTCCAACCTGGTGATTCTATGATTCTATGAATTGTAAATGCTTCGACTGTGCCATACTGAAAGACACCTTTCGGTACTTTATATATCTGCATTCAACTGGAGATGGAAGGAAAAACATTCTTAGGCAAAAATTAGAAGCAAGTTATTTAATTTAATATCTTTTCTTGGTATTCCATGATCGGTGAGCTGCATTGCCACAGGAAATTGTGCCAAGCTTTGGGTCAGTCTTTATCTCTTAAATACTAGAGTTTCTGTTTTCAGCCCAAAAGACAATATTCTCGTTGATAAAATGAATATTGCGTTATCTCAGAAGGTACAGCTGCTATTGGTCTGTATTGCTGTGGTGCCTGCAGGTTCTAATTGTGATTAACTGTGATTAATTTTTCATGAGCAAAAAGAGATGATCAGAGATCAAAAATATCTGCTGGACAGGGTAGAAGAAAATAAATATATTACCCCAAGGCATGTATTGATTTGTTTGGCTCATTCAGAAACTATGAATAATGCTAGGACATGAAACTGGAAAGCATCTGGTATTTGGTGCCTTAAACCTAAAATCTTCCTTCTTCTCAAAATATTTCTGGGCAAAAAGTCCAGAAGGCTGAAGAAAAAAACTCTACCCACAAAAACATTCTCAGGATTTATGTGTGTATAGCATATTTTAAAATTCTTGTATTTTTAGGTATGCACTTCCAGTAGCTCCATAAACAAATGAACAATAACAAAAAAAACATTTCAAAACCTAGTCTGAAAGTGGAAATTCATAGTTAAACTAGTACGCTACAAGAGACTAAGCTCACTTCTCTGAATGAAGTATCCTTTATGAATTTTGAACAGCATTCAGTTAAATCTCCGTTTAGCTGAACTGGTTTTCCCCTGTCGCTTCCTGTTAGTTATATAGATCACCTCTAACAAGTTTAGGCTTTATGCACTTTCATATTACACTACAAACTCGCTATGCAAATGCCATGTCTTATTTCCTCTGCAAGTTGTTTAATCAAAAATGACCCACAATTTCAAGCATGAATGCCTAACATCTCATTATTAACCACTGCCTGTGACATTTTATAGTGCTCTAACCTCAGCCGGGATATGGTGACAGAATCCAAGAAGTCATACCAGTATTTTACAGGTTAGGTAATCTTTTAACTGTTCTTACTGTTTGGTATGAAGCAGATGTCCTGGTCTAGATAGTAACTGCAGAGGCACATCCTTATCATGCCGTAAGGTTTAAATAAAGAACCTCGGTTATTTTTGATTGTTTCTCTGCATTTCCCTGGGTGATATGTTTTAATTGGAGAAGTATATTTTTATATATTGTGTGAAGATTTTTGTGTCAGAAGTGAAATTCTGTATTTTTATTACCTTAGTCTAATTTGAAACCTCAAGGAATTAAGTAATAGCCAGCCCAAAGAAAGGATTCTTGAGTTAATTCACTTTGCCTGCTTCTTGGCTTCTCAAGGGTTTTGCTACAAGGATACTTTCCACTTAGTTCATGATTTTTTTTTGACATCTTTCATTACTGACCTTTCACTTCAATTTGAAGAGAATAGCAAGGCCTGGGTGAAAAGGCACTGGTACTATTGCCTTTTAATTTGTCTCATTTCAACCAAACACAAACACTCAGCCTTTGTAGTCATGTATATCTAGCAAGTCTTACTACTCTGGGAAGAACATTCCCCTTTTTTATCTTTAAAATGTGATGTTCCTTTGTGAAACTTGGGAAAAGTGATGACTAGAGCTGAAAGTTGGTGGCACTTTTTTCCCGTAGACACATTTCCTCAAAGTTGTTCAGGGATTGTTTTCCTTTTTGGAGAGCTATGCTTTTGAGATCCAGCTTCCTGTGATATGGAGACGTGATGCTGGTCTTTTCTTGGTGTGCCTATGGCTTGGACTCAAGCAGATCTTCTGGGATAAGCTGCTGATGTGTGACTGTGAGAGAAAGGGCCTGAACTTGTTCAAGTACTAAATGATGGAAAAGCATTATGAGTTTCCTCGTACTTTTCTGCTGGATGAGGGAATGAGGAATAACGCAAAGATAAAGTGTAAAGGCATGACCATTTCTGTGAGCTGCAACTTTTTTACCCTGTGTTTACTACTGGGATTTTGTAATGCTGCTTACCTTCACCCCTGGAAAGGTGGTGGAACAGCTTATTCTGGATGTTATCTCCAAGCACCTGCAGGAAAAAGTTATCGGGAATGTTCAACATGGATTTATCAAGTGGAAATGATGCTTGACCAATTTGATAGCCTTCTACAATGGCATAACTGACTGGGGGGATGTTGTCTACTTCAACTTCAGCAAGGCTTTTGGCACTGTCCCCACAACATCCCCATAGAGAAGCTTAGGAAGTGTGGGTTAGATGAGTGGACAATGAGGTCAATTGAGAACTGACTGGATGGCTGACCAGGTGGAAAGCAGCTCTGCAGGAAGAGATCTGGTAGTCCTACTGGTGAACAAGCTAATCATGAGACAACAACATGCCCTCATCACCAAGAAAGCCAATGGTGTCCTAGGGTTCATGAAGAAGAGTGTCACCAGCAGGTTGTGGTGAGTTTCTCTTCCCCTTCTACTCTGCCCTGGCGAGACCCTGTCTGGAGTCCTGTGTCCACTTCTGGGGTTCATAGATTAAGAAAGACATGGAGAAAGTGTAGGGAGTCCAGCAGAGCAGAGGCCATGGAGATGATGAGGTGACAGGAGCATCTCTTTTATGAGGAAATGCTGAGAGACTTGGGGTAGCTAATTAGGTTTTTGGTACAGAACTCCTCTTTTTCTGTATTTGTAGAAGAAATACAATTAATTTCTAAACTCTGAGTCATCATTTATAGATTGCAAAGTTTGGTAATCTGCTTGGGAAGAAGTCTGTAATGTTTAAATTAAAAAAAAAAATCAAGATCTCTTCTGGCTATTGGTCATAATATACCTGCAACACTTTGTTGCCATATTTAACATAACTATATTGCTTTAATGTGTAAAGTAAAGATGCTTGGCTGAAATTTTGCTGAATCGTAGGTAAAGTTTATTTGGTATTTTTGTCTCTTCTGGGTATTCAGTTCGGCCCCATTATGCTAAATGAACTACAGAAAAACCCCACTGCTGATATCAGAATTGCCTTGTTTATCTTCTTTTAGTTTGTATAAAAATATTTTATGTGCATTTTGAGCATTTTTGCAATGCTTGCTGCATTTTAAATGGTTCAGAGTTACTTTTTCACTCATTGTCAATCAAGTGTTTATCACCTCATTATTTTATCCCTACTTAGTATGTGGTTTGAATCTTCTAGATCTGGGTTAAAATAGTACTGAAAAAAATGTTGCTGCACTCAGCCCTTGGGATTCAAATGAACTCAGCAGCCATCAACACAAATCCTGAAAGAATAACCTTCCCACTTGGTTATCCAGCTATGATCTGCCCTGTGGGCACGCTTCAGGGAATTCTGAGGTCAGCTTTCTCTTAGGACTCTATGTAGACTGTTTTGTGTCTAGATACAGGTTGAGGAAAATATTAAACACAATGTCCCTACTCATTGCAATGACTGTCCTCAACTTTCAGTAGCCAAATCTTTAATTCTGTCATCCCATACACTGATTATTTTTTCCTTTTGAAAAGCAAATTTTCCCTTTCAGAAATGTAGTGATTTTAGACTTTTGTCTTTCAAACACGGTTTAAATAGAGAAAAATTTACCTCATAAATATTTTCTGATTGGATATGAGTTTAGAGTTTTGAGTCTGGATTTGGTGCTGAATTTGCACATTTCTGGAGGATGGGTGTCACAGGAATTGGGGATAACGTGGGCTGCTCTTCAATATACAGTCAGAGCATCAGTGAACACTTAAGATTCCCTTTCACAGAATGGTTTAGATTGGCAGAGACCTTGAAGATCATCCAGTTCCAACACCCTACCATGAGCAGGGACACCTACCACTGGACCAGGTGCTCCAAGCCCCATTTAACCTGGCCTTGAACACCTCCAGAGTTGGGGCAACCACCACTGCTCTGGGCAACATGACCCAGGAAATCCCCATCCTCACAAAAAAATATATTTCTTCCTAAGATCTCTTCAAAATCTAACTTGTAGCTTGCTCTTCACTCGTGGCCACCTGTTGCCAGTAATTTAGTAATGAAGTGTAAGCTATACTTTATTTAGCGTTGTCTTTCCACAGTGTCTCAGTAATCACACAGAAATGAAAGTGAAGCATGCTCTCATTTCTCCTAGAACTTATTAATGAACAAAATGATTGTTTGTGTGTTCTTGTGGAATCTTTAAGTAACTTATACATTTAGATTTGTTGTGTGCTAGTCAAACTCCCAAATCCTGAAAGGCAGGCAGTTCCTTTAATATGAAAAGTTCAAGCAGCTTATTCTAGCTTTATAATGGAAACAAATCTCAAGTCAGTCTCTTCTAGATTAGCAAAAAGCCTTTTGCTATCAGTTTGTAGTTCTTTCGAGTTTGTTCCTAACAACATTCCTTTTGTCCTTGCAGTGTGTAATACTAGCTGTCAGAAACCATTTCTGTAGCTTATGAATTTAATCAGTTCAGCATGTCTACTGAAAGTAATAAAATACCATTGAAATTCTGTTTTAAGGAAGTTAATGCACTAACTGCTTCCCATGTAGCTGCAGACAGCTGAACTCTAAGACATAGACCTTGTATTGTTAAGCTTTTTAAAAAAAATGCACTGATATCCTTGGTTGCTCTGTAACTTATAGATTAATAGAGCTTTAAATTTGATATCAGCTCATCACCTTGCACTAAATGAAACAAGGCTGTTTTGAGCAGCTTTAACAAAGGGTCAGGATAATCTTAAAGGTAGATAAATTCCGACTGGGACTGAGGAATCTTTCAGAACTTATATTCACAGGTGGTCCAAGGTCTCAGTCTCCAGTGTTTCCTGTTCTACCATCCTATTCATCTCTTGGGCAGCAAAGTCTCTGCACAAGTATTCTGTAGCAATTCTGGACTACTTAATCTGCCTTTTTAACCTTGCCATAGGCAACCTGGAGGGATGTGTCAACTGGTCAGTGATCTTGAAAAACTCACAGAAAAATCTGCACTGTATCCATATTGAATATCTGATTTATTTTGTTTTTGGAGTTGATTTGAGTTTATTAGGTGCATTGTGTACGACTTACATCATGACATGTAATTCCAAATGTAGTGAACAGAAAAGATATCAACTCATTTGTTTGTGAGCTGGTTTTACTCATCAGCCTTAATCATGCAGGCTGGAAATGCCAGAAGGAGGATTCTGGTAAATTGTAAGGAGAGCGAAAATTTTGAATTAATTTACTTTAAAGCTTATGTCAAAGTTGGAAGGCTAAATTGAAAATGCAACAATTGTTAATGAGTATTTGACTCTGAAAGCCAGCAATGAAACAAATGGGTAAATTGTGGGATAAAGCATTGATCAAATAACAATAACATAACCAAAAAGCTTGCAGGAATTATTTATGGTGGTTTTCAGGTAGTTGCTTGAAAAACCTCTGAACTACAATGATTTAGTTAAGGAGGTGTGGGTAAAATAAATCACAAGGCGATGTCCAGCAAAGCACGTTGACCTTCACAGCAGTACACACACTGCAAATAACAGTATCAGTGGGAAGCAGCAGAGGCTAAAATACAAGAGGAATGCAAATGTGGGCAATGGAAAACCATCCACTACGAAGTGCAAGAGACAATCAATAACTTCTTAACTAGGCAAGAGAGAGAAAATAACTCCACATGGTGTGTTGTCAGAGGCTAGAGGACCTAAGGCACTTTCAGACAGTGAGAACAGTTGCAGCTGCAGCATGGTAGAGATTTGCTAATAATGAGGCAGGACATTTAAAACCTCTGTGAGATGAATTTCTGAAAGAGCACAGAGAATAAGAAACACAGGAGATGGAAATCAGAGATCAGATTCCATCTGCCTTCATCTTACTACCTGGAGTGGAAGGTCAGAATGAGGGGCAGAACCCCTCAGTCTAATTTCAAGCCTCTTAGACAAGCTCCTTAAAAGTACTACCCAGAATAGAAAAAAAAAACCATGTAGAATAAGCCAAAATGGAGTACTGAGATACTGCACTAACCACAGCCAGGTTTCTTACTTGTTGATCGTTTTTAGGCTCTTTTTTCCCTCAGCTTTTTTTCCAAATGTGATGCAAAAGAGGTCAGATGATAAAATGACCTCGTGTTATGAATGTAACAGATACATTCCTCTTCTTACCCTAAATCATGTCTCTGCCGTTAGTATGAATCATGTCCATGTGTATGTAGAGAAGAGCTTTGCTGAAGTTCAATCTGGGTAACATGTAAATTAATAAATCTGTAAAAAGCAGGTGGACAGGAAAATGTATGGAAAGGCCTAGAACTAACTAGCACAAAGTTTTATTTGGTTCAGAACATCTATCCAGTCCTGTTCTGGAGTCCTCAGTTTGGGAAGGGCATGGATCTGTCGGAGCAGGTTCAAAGGAGGCCATGAAGATACACAAGGGCTGGAGAGAGTGAGAAAAGGCTGAGCGAGTGGATGTTGTTCAGCCTGGAGAAGAGAAGGCTCTGGGAAAACCTTAGGGCAGCTTCCAGTGCTGAAAGAGGCTTCAGGAAATCTGAGGAAGGGCTCTTAATCAGGAAATATGGGGATAGTATGAGGGGGAACATTTCTAAGCTGAGAGGGGAGATTGAGATGAGATTTTGGGAAGAAATGTTTTTCCGTAAGGGTGGGGAGGCCCTGGCCCAGGTTGCCCAGACCAGTGGTGGCTGCCCCATCCCTGGAGGGGTTCAAGGCCAGGTTGGATGGGACTTGGAGCCCCTGATCCAGTGGGAAGTGTCGGTTGGAACTGGATGCGCTTTGCTGTCCCTTCCAACACAAACCATTATGTGATTCCATGATCCACACCTGTATAGCTCAGTCCATAGCTCAGACCTGTTTCTGTATTCATCATTGATTCTTGGATTCAGTGGTATCTGTGGTTTAATGCTTTCTAGCATATGTTATGTCTTTGTAGGCCTCATACTATCTTTCCCTCTAAGGTACAAATGCTGGTATGAGTTTAGATATACTGAAGCTGTCAGTGCTTAGGAAACTAAAGCAATAATAATAATTGACAAAAAAATCTTTTTGTTTTCTCACTAATACCATGTTTGTGTTCTCCAGGCCTGTTTGAAGTTTTAGGGATTAACTGCTGTCAAGTTTATAATACTCCTTGTATTCTTTTGGCACAACAGGGCACTCAAAACAGCTATAAGGCATACACAGACCTTTTTTATATTTTGACCAATACAGTGAATTACTGCAGGCTGTGCAGACTTCTGCAGTTCTTGGGATTTTTTTTTCTATTTTCTTTGTCTTGGCTTTATCAAATATAATATATAAAACAAAACAAAGATCCTTTGTACAGACCAAAAGCATAGTGCTATGTAAAGTCCTCCCCCAACCGGAGACTAAACATTTTTGGCATACTATTTAATGCAGAAAGCACAGTCAGACATGAAAGTGAGGAAAGCTGTATAAAAGTGGTTTCAAATAGAATCTTCTTTCTTTGCGTTCCATATTTTCATCACTGAAAACAGAGCTGAAGAGGGATCAAGGATCGCTGCTCTTTGCCAAGCTGTCTTCAACCCATTGCTACATAAAGCTAGGAAGAAGCTTGCAGATCAGAAGAGCCTTGGGTATGTTGAAACGCATAGTTAAAAAGCAGTGTTGCCTGTGGTTTTAGAAGTTATTGAGGCGGCAGTTCTCTAGAGTTCTCAGCTTGAAGCCTTTCACTAAAACATTTAGAAAATAACATAAAACAAGCAAGCAGAAGAAACTGATTTTTTTTTTTTTTCAGCATACAACTACTGGGTTTAAAGTAAGTCTAGCTATAACTTCTGAGTATATTGCCTGTAACTTAGCCAATTGTCTGGATCTTCTGTCCTCATCTATGATGTACATGATATACAGTCATTTCAAATAAGATAGTTGTATGCTTGCAGCTATTTTAGTCCTGGTTTTGTATAAGGTACATTATACATTGCTTTTTATCCAACTTTCTATTTGGCTTACCTACACATTAATTTAGATTTGAGAACAGCCAAAAATGTAAAGATAATTTATTTATCTTTATGTTATGATCGTTCATACTGCAATGCCCATGTTACTAATAACCAGGAGAGTTCCAACTGAATTCTTTATGAACTCTTCTTGACCTGCTATATAGTGTGTCAGCTTTTCCCTGTGGCTGATATTATGTATGGCTGGATTAATGTCCACCACATTTTCTGCTCTCTAGTAGAAGGCTTTCATATTTCTTTTTGATTTAGGCTGTTTATGTGTGTGCTTCTGTACCTCTTGCATAGTAAACACTGCAGTTTTAATGTATGCTTTAGTTTGTTTTAATAGTATCTCACTAGATTAAGTAGTTGGTTCTGAAGACTGAGGAATAAATTAGGAATCCCCCTTTGACAGTAATATAACCTAATTAAACCAAGCTAAACATTGCTTCATTAGTCTCATATCTGGAATGAAGCTAAAGGAGGTAGTGATATAAGTGAATTAATTCAGTTCAGGTTATGATATAGTTGCTGTAAGTTTGAGAATTCTGAGAAGTCATGGTTTCAAGTCCCTAGAAGCACAGTCTTCTTTAAAGAGGCCTTGATGTGAGAAGCCTAAACATCAAATGTACAGAGATAGGGAGTGGTTTTGGAAGACACTGGCGGTTATTCTCGCAACGTAATCTTCAGACTCTGCAGATGTTCCTCTTTGCAGTCCAATCCATTGTTTACAGAAGTCATGACTACCAAACACTTTCTAATGTAGCTAAATGAACAGTTCAAAATGATTTTTGTGAAGGTTTCATGGCAAGTGTTGGGAAAATGCCAAATTTCACGAAAGAGCTGAGGACCCAGCAATTTTTGTTTAGGCTTCTGAATAAATGACCAGATTTTGAAGAGGGCACAATGCCAGCTTTCCTCATGCCAGTTCCTCTTAATTCTTCTCAGACACAATTACTGATTCTGGATAGCTTTTGTATATTTTGGATAGGTACGTAAATGACAATGTATGTTGTTAAAAAACTTAACCCTAAGAAAAAGGAAGACAAAACCCACGTTGGAGATTATGACACAAAGAAAAACAAATAGGAAGCAAGAAATACTCTAGAAGTGATACCTCACAGATGGTGTAGTCTTTAAGCATTGAAATTAGCAGAATTTTATCTCTTAATGCTATCCAAGAGCCAGGTCAGTGCTAATAGTAATGAAAATTATTCCCTAGAAATTGTTTGTTAAAGTTTTATCTCTAATCTACCTTCAATTCAACAGACTGAGGAGTTGAATGTGGAACATTTCAATCTTTATATTACCATAGAATACCAAGAATTTTGAAAGCAATAATGAAGAGCCTAGCGTATTATATGCTCTTGAACAATAAATATAGTTAGTTATTTTATCAGATTGGAACAGCTAAGCAAGTTGTTCTCTTCTACAGTTGCACATTTTGGAATTGCATTCATAAGTGGTTTATGAGAACTCATATTGTGGGAAGTAGTACACAACACTAATACTATTGTTTACTTTTTATTTGATTTGATATTAAACCTCCAGGGACAGCAAAGCCTTTTTAACTACCAGTAATTCTTCCTTAGTTTAACTCCAAAAAGACTTTCCCATATGAAAAGTTAATGTAGTGAGAGGGTTCTGTAGGTTCCATTCTATAGCAGAGTGTAGCTGCGGAGAAGAATTTATCTGCATTCAGAGAAACTCATAGAATCATATTCCGATGCCCTCCTTAAAGTAGTCTGGAGAGATAAGCTAGCCAGAGAACTAAACAGGAGAACAATAGTTCTGCCACTCCTCTAAGATGGTTCTGATTGTTTCCTTCCCTTCTTGTTTTACACCTAAGTCTAATCTATGTAGGAGCTATAGCTTGATTACGAAGCTGCCAGCTAGGGAAGCATAACTTTTATAATAATCTCCCTTTTAGGATCCAGTAGCTGCATTTGAGTGCAAACAGGATTTGAAACATTCTGGTGGTTATCTTCTTTTGGCACATCACTAGTGCAAATAGTGGCAGCCAAATGTGAACACAGATGTTGTTCCAGTGATCTGCAAGCTTATGGTGGAACAGGATACAGTAGAATATATATTACAGGGAGATATAGCATAAACAGGGGCTTCCTGGAAATAGCATAGATTGAGATGGTTTCAGACAGGGAACATTCTTATTCTTCGCATCACGCACTGAGACTGGTGACCTCTGATCTCCTGCTTTGGCTGTCATTGCTTCCTTTCATAGATTTTAGGAGAGATTCCTCTTTTATATTTAATATTCACTCTCTGACTGCCTAGCAATATAGGACTGATCAAGTCATCCAAGAAGACCAGGCAAGATAAATTAGATGCTTAATTTGCACATCAGGAACTGCAGACAGACTAATTTTAAAAGGACATTTTGATAGAGTAAAATAGTACTGTGCACATATTAGTAATTGTCAGTTCCACAAAATTATTGATGACAGATGAGCTCTGGGCTTTGAATCTTAAATTAATGTTTGAAGGGTAATCCATGAAATATAGACAACAAAAGTCATTAGAAAACTTACCACATAATTTTCAACATTCAAACAATTATAATTTATATTATTTTTCTCTATCACTGTCCATAATCCTGTATAAAAACAATTATAAAATAATACATGTAATACAGATAGTCACACTGTGAGTATTCCTTCCAGAAATTAAAAGTTGGTTTTAACAAATCTGAAAACAGAAGTAATATATTCCTGTACCTGCTACAATATGTACTTATAAAGGGATTTCATATATAAATTAAGTGTGAGCAGCTCAGTCCACTGTGTACCTTTTTTCACCGATCCCTATCAGGACTCCAAGATTTATTCTTCATCCTATTTCCTTCACTTTCCCTCTGCCTTTATAGTCAAATAGTTGTGTAGGACAGGGCATGGGGAGGGTTGCTTTGGTTTAGAGTACTATGGTGCAGAACATGGGTAGTGTGATATGATTCTGACAACCCAACAGTAAATGCTAGGTCCATACACCTAGACTAGGATGTAAAGCTATCTATCCTTCACATGTGTTCAATTAGTTCTTTACATCTGACATCATGCATTTTCCTGTTGGTTTTCAACTTCCATCATCCATTTTTTATTTGTCTAACTCTTTATAATTTAAACATGCGTGAAAATGGCAGTCATTAATTCTACCAAGGATGGAAATTGAGCTTAATGTGCTTATGTGTTTGGTTTTGACATTGCCTCATCTGAACTGCATGTTGTATATGGATGTTCTGTTACTGCTTTGACAGAATAGATGTGCCCCATTATCAGTTAGCTGCTTATTACTCCCATTCTCATTCTTCTTGCTTCAGTATGCAAGATGAAAACTAGACTTGACCTTCCTCACCTCTGCCTAGCATAACCCAGCATCCTTTAATATTCCGTGCTTTTCCCAGTGTGACCTGAATTCAACTGTGTCTGGGGGGAGGATCTTTGGTGTGACTTCTTTGGTGTGGGTCTCTTCCAACCTGGTGATTCTATAATTCTATGAAGATAGATTAAGATTGGATAAAATGAAGATATTTTCCACAATGAGGGTGGTGAGATGCTAGAACAGGCTGCCCAGAGCAGTCGTGGATGGCAGATCATTGGCAGTGTTCGAGGTCTAGTTGGATAGGGCTTTAAGCAGTCTGACCTAATGAAAAATCCCCCTGACATGGGGAACAGGGTGATCATTAAAGATCCCCTCAAATGCAAACCATGCTATGATTTTTATTTTTTTTAAATAACATCCTTTAGAGATGAATACACCTCTCTCTGTGGGTAATGGCTGTTTTTTTAAATGGCTCAAGGCTATGACAACTAATTTAAATTCTTTGTCTTTCTGGTTGCTGACATCTGGGTGAAACTGATTTGTGAAGCTTGTGTGTCCCTCGAAGCTTAGTGAGAAAAAGAAAAATAAAGAAAACAAACCAGATATGATTCTATGATTTACCATTCCTTCAGAAAGTCATGTAATCATTAAGTATGGTTTATGGGATAGGAGAGTATCCAGCATATTCATTAAACAGTCCAGTATTAATCAGTAAATTTGAAGAAGCTGATGATTCTTCGTTGCATTTTTTTTAATTGCTAAACTCGAGTATATGATTTTGCTATAGTTGACATGCAGTAGGAAGTCCCCTTAATTAATTGGGGTTGGATTTTTCATATGAGCTCAATGGATTGTCTTTTGCCCATTCTAGCAGGAGCATTCTGGTTAGTTGTTTGGTTCTCAGGTATCCTCAACATCCAGTTGTTTCCACTAACACCTACAGGAGTGTGTACATTGATTTTTGAGGGGGTTATGGCAAAATTGACCACTTGTGACACCTTCTTACAATGTTGATAAGATCTGGAACACTCATCCAGATCTTTGGGTCAAAGGTGTTGTTGAAGTGTCATTATATGTCCATGGCACTTTCAGGTCCCAGTGAATGATTCCTTAATTGGTCACAACCAGGGAAATGGCTGACTGCACAGTAGAAGGACATTGCCAGTTTATTAATCAGCTTGTATTGTAAATGCTTCTTCTTACAAAGGTTTATATAATTTTTATCCAATTGTTAACATTTCACACTTCACTGATTAGTTACTAAGAAAATATACTTGATAAGCAGGAAGATGCCCATTGCACACATTTTACAGAGTCTTTCTCATTAAAAACCACAGCTGAAGCCCATTGTAGTTAATAGAGTGTCCATTAGTTTCTCACCAAACCCTGAAGCAAAAAAAGACTTGACTTCCTATGGAGGTAAATTTATTGAAGGAAAGAGAAAGTTGCATAGGTACAATGGGCCACGCAACTAGTGATGTTACTTTGTTGAGGTTGTCAGCATTGTGTACACACTGAATTAGTCCCTAAAGTTTAAGTGCAGGAAGCTTGCAATGGGATGCAGATTTTTTTTTTTTTGAGTTCTCCTCTATGAAAGAGAAGGTATTAATTTAGTGTGTTTGTCCTGGGTTTTCCTGAGGGCAGTTGGTGGGGCATTGCTAGTGAGGTGGCCTCTAGAAACATAGAATATACTGTCTCATATATCTGTTGCTGGCACTAAAGACAATGGCTGGCGAGAGAAAAAAACTCGGGGAGAAGGGTCTGACTTGTCTATTCATCGATTTGTGGCTCCTACCTAGTCCACTGTGCTGTCAGCATGCTCTGGTTTGCACTGGGAGAGAGTAAGTTCCAGTGAGTATAACTACAAAAAAATCAGTAAAAAATAAGTTACACATTTAACATAAAATAAACCTAGACAGGATGTGACTCAAAGACTGTCATTTCAAATGTGGAATCCTAAAATTCTCTTTGACCTTAATCTAACAAAAATTATTTATTTCAGGGTAAATCAGCTGTTGAAAGCAGCATATTCAAGATCTGAGTCTTCTTCTAAAAAAATCTCCAATTCAGTTGACCATTTTTTAAAAGTCAGAATTTATCATTTTATCAAGACCAGGTAAAGATTCAGTGATTAGAAAGAGCAGGCAATTTCATCATGTCAGAAAGTGCTAGACATTGCTTTTCTGCAATACTGGAATTTGAACAGTGAATATATTGTAGATTGAAATGCTATATGCAGTGTGTTTACTCACTTCCTACTCAAAAGAAATGAAATTGAGACACTGTATGAGATTAGCTTTGTGATATAAGTATATGTCTTTTATGAACTGCAGTTTTTGAGTGTACTCTGTCAGCACCCCTATTCAAGATGTGAATTTATTAGAACCACTTGAATCATGAGTGTGGTCTTTCCATGGGTAAGATAATTAAAGAGTTTGAAAACTAAGATTAATAATAATTAATTATAGTGAGTTTAGTTTCAATTAACATTATAGACGCTGCTCTTTTAGCAAGTAATTGACATCTGATAAGTATGTTGCAGGGTGTAGCTATTTAGATATGAATCAAAATTCTAATCCTTGCTTACAAAATTAAAGACATACATATTTTTCCTTTATTTATATGGTAACTAAGCTTATTTTTAAGTTGTATTTGCTCAGGGTCACAACTTGTAGCGTATGCTGAGAATATTACTTATTAATTATAGTTAATATTGCCAATATGATTCCAAAGTCCATGGGGCAACAGATCTGTCTTTTAGATACTCATTGTATCCAATAAAGCCCTTTAACATGCTAGCCAGGGAGGGGGTTGATTCACCTTCCCTGGAGGCGTTTAAGGCACGGTGGACGGGGTCCTGAGGGACATGGTTTAGTGTTTGATAAGAATGGTTGGACTCAATGATCCAGTAGGTCTCTTCCAACCTAGTTGTTCTATGATTCTATGATTTATTAGCTCTTTGTGTGTTAACTTGTAGAACTACTCAGTTGTGTGTCTGAGTACAACAGCAGCTTCATTTCAAAAAAATGAGTGAAACAAATTTGTAAAAAATACAGTGATGAGTCTTGCTGATGAAAAAGGTAATAAAAATGCAATGCATGCAAACATAGTTTGTACTCAGATCCAGTTATTTTGCACTTGAGCAGTTTAAATTAAATACTATAAATTCTGTCCAAGAAGTGTAAATACTGTAAGTTAAATCTAGATGCATAAAAATTCAAGTTAAAAATAAAGGACTACATTTATATTTAATCTTTTACATTTGCAATCATTGGGCTTTCCTACATATGATATGAAAACCTTTGCTTTAAAGACTGTTACAAAAATATGTCATTAACAGTAAGGACCATGCTGTGTGCAGTCACCAAAAATGGATAGTGGGATTTCCAATTATTCCTAAGGAAAATTTGTAGGCATCCATGAGTAGTTTACATAGGCAGTTTAAATCTAACTTTTTATTTTATGTTTTTCAGTTTTCTACTCCTAGTCTTGACTGGCATCACACCAGAAGGCTAAGCCTTGGTCTTCTTTGAGGAAGATAAGGAGACAATTCATCTCTCTGCAAGAATTCCACTCAGGAGACTGATTCAAAGTGCTTTGGCAGCCTTTTGAAGCCACTAAGGAGCCAGAGATCTACATCTAATGAAGGCAGTATGTAGAAGGTCTTTGGGAAGAGCTTTAGAGTGCATTTAGGATCTTGAGAGTCTCATCAGGAGACTAACGGGGCTTAAATCATTGTAAAATTAGAACTGTTGAGGTGGTGATCTGTGCTGGGGCTGCCAGTGGTTTTTCTCTGATGTAAAGGAGTATGGTTCCCCTCAAACCCACTCAGGCAGTGGGTTCCTTGCATCCCATGGACCCTGTAAGAAATGAAAATAACCCATCAGTGTGCTATAAAACAAACATTCAGCCCCCTTAAGGAAACTAGAGCATACCACAGGCTTATTCCCTGAACTACAGCCTCAGAGCTGGCCGGATAAGGATCATTACCTCCTCCCCCAGCAAAGAGAATCCATTTGTTACATTTAAATGATTCACAGTGCAGTACTTCCCACGTGCCAGCTTGTATAAGCAGCACTTAGAGCAAACCAGAAAAGCCTGGTAGAACTTCAGTAGCTGAACAAATCTCTCGTCTTTATCCTCTACAAAGAACAAACAAAAAAAATGACTTCAAAATTTGAATGGTATGGGAAATGGGGATTAACTAGTCAGTAAGTGAAAGCAAGCTACAGCCTGGAGCAAATTTGTAATTAGGTAAGCTACAAACACTTCAATAATGAGAAGTATAATAGAAATTCTGACAGGTCCTGTACTGTAGAGAGCTTGTGGGCACCATTGTAATAAATGAACAGAGATATATTTGATTTTTTGTTAAAAGTGAGAAGCCCCAAGAGTTATGTGTTACTTCATTTAGTGCTTGGTGAGGCTGTTTATATGAGACTTTCCCCTCCATTTTAAATCACTTATTGCTGCTTTGGCAGTGTCTGTTAGATTCCATTAGATTCATTAGCTCTTCTAAAGAGCATTGCTCTGTGGAAATAGCTGAAACAGCTGCCCTGTGTAATTTTGTTATTGCTTTAATTTACTCAGAATTCTGTTTTAACACTCCAGCTGTCAAATATAAAGAAGAAAAAACAATCAATATAAAAGCACTTTCTACCTTAGTGTTCTTACGTGTACAGTTTGTGGGAAGATGTGTAAGAAAATAAGCAAATGTAGCTTTTTGGGTTTTTTTTCAAAAGGTTTATTTGAGCTGCTGGAAATAGATAGTGCTTCTCAAAATGCCATCTATGGAGCACTTCTCAGTGGGGTGAGTTCTCTGCCAAACTACTTCTCTCACATAGTGAAACATCTGTCAGTCTCCAAGCCGAGCTGCATTCTGTCCAGTGCCACTTGTTCATCCTTAGATCTTGGCCAAATAGGGGGTCACACCAACTAGACACATGCTGTGCTGGTGTCCTGAAAGGTTTTTTTTATTGCAGGAACATGGGATAAGGTTTCATTGATTGTCTTGATGCAGCTGCAGATGTGTTGCTGAAAATGCGTGAAATTCTGTAAAGCTTCTTTGATACGGTAACAAAACCACGTGTAAAAATGTGCATTCTTGTTGTTTTCAAGACTATCAAATTGCTTGCTTTTTGTAGTCCCAACTAGCTCATCCAGTGAGAAAATGCAAGAAATCTCCTGTTGTTGTTGAATACTGATTGGAACTACAAAACTACAGCATGGGGTATAACGATGGCAACCAGTCTGGCAGCTGTTCAGGCTCAGTATCTCACAGAAGCTGGATGAAGCCGACCCAGTAGCATCAGCCTCCATCTCAGTTCCTTGTTACCAGTTGCTTACAGACACAACCACAGTAGGACTAAATCTATGCAGGAATGGCCATATCTGGGGTGAGTGCAGAAAAAGGTTCTGTTTGGATATCTTCATAGTGAAATGAGGCAATTGCCTTAAAGGCAATTTTAAGATCATAGAACCATAGAAGAGTTTGGGTGAGAAAGGACCTCAAAGCCCACCCAGTTCCAACCCCTGCCATGGGCAGGGACACCTCTCACTGGATCAGGGTTTCCAAGCCCCATCCAACCTGGCCTTGAACACCTCCAGGGATGGGGCAGCCACCCCTGCTCTGGGCAATGTGGGCCAGGGCCTCCCCACCCTCACAGGAAAACATTTATTCCCAAAATCTCATCTCAATCTCCCCTCTTTCAGCTTAAAACCATTCCCTCTTGTCCTGTCCCTGCCCTCTCTGATCAAGAGCCCCTCCCCAGCTTTCCTGGAGCCCACTTTCAGCACTGGAAGGCTGCTGTAAGGTCCTACCTGTGCCTTCTCCAGAAGACAAGGCTTCTTCTCCATTTCCACAGGTATAGTTTGTTTAAGATCTGTGCAGAGCTTAGAATTAAATAACATCTGTCAATGATGCCAACATCATTTTAGTAGCCAAATAATTTTCAGAAGAATAACCTGTCAGCTTCAAGAGGAACAATTTGCAGATAGCTATTGAAAACCAATACCCAGACTGCAAAGAAGGTGAGATTTATGGGCATGGATAAGTATCTCTTTTAGTGAAACATCTCTAGATGATCTTGTTAAATTGTACTGCTCTATGTGCAGCTGCTGAGGAGGGTACTTGACTGACAGTTGATTGACTTAAGCACGACTGTATTTTAGAGAAGAGGGAACCACTGCGCAGGAATTATTGTTTTGTTTTGGTTTGTTTTTTTCCTCTCAGCTCTCACTGTAGATCTTCCTTTTTCTTTTCCTTCCTTTTCATCTTTCCAGTACATGCTGTGTTGAATTCTATGTGATTCTACGATTCTATGATTCTATGAATGCTGGTAGGGCACTATTATATCCAAAACCAAGTGTCCACTTGGTATATCTTAAGATTCCCAAACGTTTCACTTCGTAATGCCAGAAATACTTTTGTTACCCTATTCTGTTTCCCTGGTGGGGTTACTGCCAGGCTTTCAGGAGTATCCTGGTTGGCTGTTGGGTGTCTCTGTCTTCACAATGAGAGTGGTGAGGCACTGGCACAGGTTGCCCAGGGAAGCTGTGGTTGCCGCATCCCTGGAGGTGTTTAAGGCCAGGTTGGATGGGCCTTGAGCAGCCTGATCTAGTGGAATGTGTCCCTGCCCATGAAAGTGGGATTAGAACTGGATTATCTTTAAGATCCCTTCCCACCCAAATTATTCTATGATTTTATCTGTCTCACAGTCTTTTCTGTCTTAAGTAACATAATTGGAAATATGGCATTACATGGTTGTGTTTTGGAACTTACATAAAGCCTTACAGATTTTTTTTTTAAATGGACTGCCCTGGAAAATAAGAACAATATGTATGTCTAGATTAAATAGAAAATAATGATAGATGTAAGCACTTCATGAATGGTCAGAAAATTATTTCATTCATATCTATGTTACATATGCCCTTCTCAATTTAACTCTGTAACTGTATTTGTTTTGCATATTTCATGGTGGCATTTTATCTGCCTCTCCATGCTGGGAGTGGCAGTGGATGCCAGTGGGCAGATGCTTCTCTCTTCATTCATCAGGACCTGGTCTGGTAACTATGCTTTCCTTATTTCCTCTTTTTGTTTTATATTAGCATTACTTTCTGAATATCTGCATGGAATGAATCATATTTCGCTCATCTCTTTCCTGCAACTCTTAGCATTTGCTTGTAGGGATATGAAATTACCAATGTTCCTGACAAGCCATAGTATCTGGGAATACTATTTAGATAGGCAATATGAATGGGACAATAGCCCTGTAAAGTTGAATTACTGATAAAAAAATACTAAGGTTATGTCAATATAAAACCCTAAAGCAAATTACTAAAGTCAAAACCATAGCTCAGTGTGAAAACTGATACCAAGGGCTGGGATTTACAATATGATTGGAGAACAGTCAGTCCAAGTCCAGGATATTCTACAGTAGAGACAAAACAAAATATGATTGATACCTTAAATTCTCTTGAATCTTTTATAAAGACTGACTTGATAAAGAACTTGAGCAGTTTGATGTTGTCCAGGGCAAACTTCCTTAGACTTATGTGAACACATAAATTCTGTTGCTTTCCTTCCAATAGGTGGGTGACCGGTACTTCCTCGAACAAAGTTGCCACTTTAAGCACAACTACTCAATTCTTGTGCTTAAAGCTGTTGTGTAATCAATAAGGAGACAGTGAAAGTTCCAGAATACTAATCTGAAAAAGACATTGACAAACTCCTTTAATTGCAGATATTGCTCTTCCCAAGAGGGCTTTACTTTCTACGATGACCATTATCTCCATTACCTGAGTTTCAACCTGCACATTCTCTACTTATGTCTTCAAAATTATTTAATGATCTTATTTGAAACAGTCATACATTTTCACACCCCAAGGCCAATGAATTAAGAATGCTAATGTTGTTCTGCCTTATGGCTAAATGCATATTTTCCAAATAATTATGTTGACTTTAAAAGCGTTTTCCGATAGTAGAATGACGTAGTCCTGAGAACACAGACAGACCTTTTACTTCTCCTCGTTAATAAGTCCTCAAATGTTAAATTTTATATTTCTACTGTCAGATGCAGATGTTTATTTATGTCTTCCTCAAGAGCTGTCATGTTAGTGTCACTCTTTCCTTATTTTTTTCTTTAATTACCTTTCAACATATAGTCTTGAAGATTAAAGGCCAAATACCTTCTTTCAAAGGTCATGTTTAACTGACAGTGATGTTCATTACAATTTTCTGAAACTCAACTCACTTGTCTTAGTAGATGACTAAGTTGTCATAGCAGAAGTCTGCAACACATCAGTAACTAGTCTACTTCGTAATTTTCTGCTGTGCAAGTTTTCAGCATGTTATCTTTTAACATTACTTCATAGTTAAAAGACCTACTAATTACCCGATGTATTCAGAAATAAGATTAAGGTATTACTACAGTGAACGATGTAGAAATGAATACGTATTCTAACTAAGTACTTATATGGATATAAAAATTCTTTTCCCCTTGTTCACTTGTTTCTATAACAGACCAAGGATTCTCAGCCTCTGGCTTATAGCAAAGACTGCCTTAAGATTCTCTGTTTCGTTGCTGGTTTTTTCCCTATGCTGTTTATTTCTCTGCTGTTTGCTAAAAGCTAAATAAGCAGGCAACGGTGCAAAAGAATATCGTGCCACTGAGAACTGGCTGCACAAGGTATAACATTGCCTAGTCCTTCCTATTAGAATAAACTATTAGGAAATCAAATGATAAACTAAATACTGGTTTAACTGATTTCTTCAGAATTGCTAGTGCTGATAATCTTGGGATTCTTATCAGTATTAGTTAATCACATCCCTTGTTTACATCAAACTCCTCCAAGACCGTCGAAGTACAAACTGAGTGTGGAAAGTCAAGATATTTAACCCCAGAGTGGTTCGTTGGTCCCATGAATTATGGATTTTAGAGAGTGTTAAATATCAGTTTAAACTTGCTGTAAACTTTCTGTTTCAAGTCCTTTGGGATTCATGAAGTGCTGATCATAACATTTTGTCATCACTAGACCATCTGGGAAAAAAATAAAAATGATGTCACAAATGAGAGCCCATAAAGACAAAAAGCTATGAGTGAATTCCTGAGCTCCCATTTCTGGGAACTTCAGAAAACATCGTGACCACCTGAGGAACGTGATCATATATAAGTCTGTGGGACCTGAAGAGATGCATCCCAGAGTCCTAAGGGAATTGGCAGGTGTGGTTGCCAAGCCACTCTCCATAATATCTGAAAAGTCATGGCAATCAGGAGAAGTCCTTGGTGACTGGTAGAAGGGTAACATTGTGCCCATTTTTAAAAGGGTAGGAAAGACGACCCTGTGAGCTAGCAACCTGGCAACCTCCCCTCTGTGCCTGGGAAAATCCTGGAATAGATCCTCCTAGAAGCTCTGCTAAAGCACGTGGAGGACAAGGAGGTGATTAATGACAGCCAGCACGGCTTCACCAGGGGCAAATCCTGTATGACCAACTTAGTGGCTCTCTGTGGTGGGGTAAAGGCAGCATTGGGCATGGGTAAACCAACGGATGTGATCTATCTGGACTTCTGTAAAGCCTTTGATAAGGTCCCCAAAACATCATCCTTTCTAAACCAGAGAGGTATGGATTTGATGGGTGGACGGTACAGTGGATAAGAAACTGGTTGGATGGTTCTATTCAGAGAGTAGTGGTCAATGGCTCAAAGTCCTGATGGAGATCCATGACTAGTGGTGTCCCTCAGGGGTCCATACTGAGACCAGTGCTGTTTAATATCTTCATCAATGATATTTGCAGTGAGACTGAGTGCACCCTCAGCAGTTTGTAGATGACACCAAGCTGAGTGGTGCAGTTGCCACACCAGAAGGGTGGAATGTCATCCAGAGGGACCTGGACAAGCTTCAGAAGTGGAGCTGTGGGAACCTCATGAGGTTCAACAAGGTCAAGCACAAGGTCCTGCACCTGGGTTGAGGCAATCTCTGCTTTCAGTACACAATGAGGGATGACATGATTGAGAGCTGCCCTGAAGGGAAGGACTTGGGGGTGCTGGTTGATGAGAAGCTTGACATAAGCCAGCAGTGTGCACTCGCAGTCCAGAAGGCCAACCATGTCCTGGGCTGCATCAAAAGAAGAGTGGCCAGCAGGGTAAGGGAGGGGATTCTGCCCCTGCTATTCCTCTCTTGTGGGACCTCATCTGTAGTGTTGTGTCCAGTTCTGGAATCCTCAATATAAGAAGGATATGCAGCTGTTGGAACAGGTCCAGAGGAGGCTACAAAGATATTCCGAGGGCTGGAGCACCTTCCGTATGAGGACAGGCTGAGAGAGTTGGGGTTGTTCAGTCTGTAGAAGAGAAGGCTCAGAGGAGACCTTATAGTGAACTTCCAGTACCTGAAAGGGACCTACAAGAAAGCTGGAGAGGAACTATTCATAAAGACATGTGGGGATAGGATGAGGAAGAATGAGTACAAACTGGAGAGGGGCAGATTTAGACTGGACATAAGGAAGAATTTCTTCACAATGAGAGTGGTGAGACAGGTTGTCCAGAGAAGCTGTTGCTGCCCCATCCCTGGAGGTGTTCAAGGCCAGGTTTGATGGGACTTGGAGCCTCTGATCCAGTGGGAGGTGTCCCTGCCCATGGCAGGAGGCATTGGAACTGGATGATCTTTAAGGTCCCTTCCAAGCCAAACTGTTCTATGATTCTATAATAGCTATAAAGGTGATACTCTCAAATACTTGGTGGATACTTTCAAATTGCATTCCTGTATGTCAGATGTTCTATTAAATGCTTTAGTCACACCATTAGTTCTTCCCGAAAGATTTTAACATTATGACACCTGTGAATAAATGCTAATTTTGATGTCACAAAACTGAAAGATGAAATTCCCCTTGCTTACATGTGTTAGGTAGCTCTGTTGGCCATTTACTTGCTATATTTCCTTAATAAATACTGGTTTTTAGTAAGAAAAAATGACAACTTTCAGTTTTTTACTTTAACAGAGGCAGATATTTCATATTGTTCAGAGATTTCCATAGTAATATATTTCATTTCACTTCTTTGGTCCTTATCTTGGGCTGAATTCCTGTTATTACACAGGCTGTATGAGCTTTCTGTACTCTGGTCAACTCTCTGGTAAACTTCGTCATTTCTTTCCACAGCTGAATGCTTTGGCATGTTTATCTTAGCTGTTATACTTAGTAGCAAGAAGATCTCTTTAAAATTGTGGTAGTATGTGCGTCATTGACAGTGCATTTTCTGCCATGAATTCATAGCTCTTGTAATCAGAAACGATCATTTTGTTTGACTGTATTATCCATAACCTTTTACATGGTAATAACTAAGATCAGTGAATATGGGGAGACTCCTGCCTTACTATCAATTATCATCATTTTTTAATGCATACTCTTTTTCTTTCTGATTTTCAGTTGCTGTTCTTAATGTCTATAATGGCTTCCATGAACTTAAAGCCAATCAAAATTTTATGCCAATCCATTTTGTCTCTTTTTATTCATGTATGAGTTGAGATTTTTAAATTTTATTTTTCTTTTTTGCTAAACTTGAGTATTTTTTCTGAAAAAAATGGATATTTTATATAAAAGGAGGAGGAACCTGTTGTTCATGGTATACATTCTCAAAATGCAATAGAAATGTTCTTTTATTGGAAAGATTGAGGTAGATTTTGGAGAAAAGAAATAATCTTTGAACTTAAGAATGATTCTAGTATAACCAGACAGTCTGTGTAGTACATCTTAGCAGAGGACTGTAATTATTTTGAATAGTGATAGTTTGGAGGAAATTACCGAGTCTTAAGAAGATTAAACCCCAAAATGAACTACTTGGCAATTTACATGACTTAAGTGATGCAGAGGAGATGACACACATAGAAACACACGGTTAACTGCTTTGTAGGTTTTTAGTTTATCTTTTTAATGCCAAGTTTCCCGAACAAATTAGTATTTGAAATATCTTAATATGCATATGATGCGATGTATTCTGAGCATGCAAGTATCTCAAGTACCATATTCACACTTTCATCATGTTTCAGAATGAGTTTGCAGTTCATCAGATGGTGGTAGTTTGCCATAGAGAATGTGGATCTCATAAAATTTATGATAAATGCAGGTGAAGAAAAAAAACAAGGCAATATTGACAAGTAAAGTCTTATTTTATGTGACTGTGAAGGAGAGTTAAAAGGTAGATTTCAGCAACTTTTTAGACCCTACAAGAAAGATTGTAATTGTACCTGGTTCATTATTCATCAAAGAATAAACCTGACAAAACCCCTCAAAGGTAAGTGCATCTAGTCTGTAAAATGTCAAGACTAAACCAGCCATTCTGATAGTTATTGGATAATCTTTCTGCTACACACCGATATTTATTTATTTATACTCTTGACCTTATTTTTCATTTCCAATATACAATTTTTCAAAGAGCCGTAACATTTCTTCAGGAGGTTGTAGGATACTTGCATGCTGTTTGTAAGCCACTCCTCAAAGTTTCTGAAAACCTTCACTAAAAAAGAAAAAAGACAGAGCTACTGAATGCAATGGAGATGAGTTAAATATTCCAGTGCCTATATAGCTGCTATTATTTTGACAGGAATGTGTCTGGATATAGATCTTTATCTCTAGATTATGGTGCTTTCTGTCTTGTGTGTGATAGCACTCAGGGCTGCAAGGAGGGATTGTTCATTCCTTTCACAATAGGTCAAGACACAGATAGGAAGCACAATGAGGGCGTCCCAGCTCATAAAACTTTCATTCACAAAGACCTGACAGTCTGATGATTTATCAAATTTTAGATCAGACACTCTCCTATTACCGTGTGACTAAGGCTTTTGTAAACCATGTGTCCTGCTGCTGTTTCATCAGAGCTAATCTACAATTTCGTGGTTTTCTTGTTGTATCTGATTTACTTTTTCTATGTTATATTCAAATATTTTTTTCTGTAGTTACATTGGACAGGGGAAAATATAGAAAGGGGAGGTTTTATACTAGCTAAAGCACAAATACCTGTAGCAGTCTGGAGTCAGGAGATCTAACATGATTATACACAGATGAAAAGTGTGTGACTAGGAGAAGAATGGCTAATGTGTTATTGTTCATAGACTCAGTTGTCTACACTGACCCCAACCTGAAAAGGTAGCACAAGCAAAGAAGAATTCAAACCTCTTCATTTGGGTCTAATTTTTTGACACCTCAAAGTTTGAACAGAGGATACCTGAGTTAACCTGCAAAGGTGAGCAAAGGTCGCCACGAAGATAAAAGTTAAAATTTCCACCTTATAGAAAAATTGATGAATATAGAACTTAAGTCTAGGATCTCCTCTAGCTTTAGGACATTGTCAGCCATACTCTGCTGTTCAAACTTCGCTTCTAAGTTATAGTGGTCCTCATTAACTATTTTAAAGAATTATTTTGTGCTTAGTTGGAAATCTCTGTTAAAAATAATTAATTAATTTTCATGTATTTTAAAATCTTACACAAGTCAACTAGATGGATAATAATTTCTGATTTAAATGCTTAATTATCATAAAACATTGTGAAAGAAGAGATAATAAATAGTAAATTATGAAGAAACATGATATATTAATTCTGGACAATGATTTTTTTTTCCTCTGGCAGAAAACAGAACAGTCTTGATTAGTCAAAGAGGAGGAATATTGACTACAAAAGGTTGAGATGGCACAAATCTAACAAGGTGAATTAACCAAAAAATTTGCCTGGTCAGATGGTTAAACCGATATACACAGTACGTTGTGTATTAACCACAGTTTCTTTTGTTTATAGCAGAGAGCCATGAAAGCCAATTTAGTTCTTAAACTAGATCAATTTTCTTTTCTAAATGAGCTGAGGTAGGGTCACTCATCAGTAAACCTCTGTCAAACAATCTTTTTTTAGGTTGTCCAGCTCTGCTCTTTAATGGCACCATTTTGAATTAGACCTTAATGTTATGCCACTTTAAATTAGTGGCTTTAGTTTAAACGTGGCCATAAAGGATATTATCAAGCCGGGGTAAACAGTTTTCTATCAAAACAAATCAGTCTAGTTTAGAAACAGCAATGTCACTGACACTTTTGTCTGCTTGGGTTTCAATAGTCTTGTATAGTTGGCTGCATCTTTTTAAACTAAACAAAAGGAAATTCACTATTACAAAGCTGTTGTATATTTAACATAATATAGAGGAATTGTAAAATACATTGACTCATACTGCTTTGCTTAACTCTATTTTTTTTATTTAACCCATCAACTCAGAGTTCTTACAAACCCAAGTCTTTGCTTTCCCCCTGAAATCAGTAGCTGTTGTGTTGCCCTGCTCAGCAAACCTAAACTTGAGGTGGTTCATTCCTTTTACCGGCAGTTTCTTTTGACCCATCAAGTCGCCCTGTCTACTGACAGGCAGCTCAGTTGTGCTGTGCCAGATGTCACATGAATCACTAGGGTTTTCTTAATGTCATCGTTTAGTTGTAGGAAACCTCATGACATCTTTCTCTTGCCCAAATAGCGTCTGTATTTATTTTCAGAGACATCTGAAGATGAATGTGTGTGTACACACATAATCAGATATTGATTTCTGCGCGAAATGTTTGTAATTTACTTATAGGGGAAATAATTCAAAGCGGTTTTCCCAAGGACAGTTAATTGTAAGGGATGAGTTATTGGTTTTGGAATTTTGTATCTTTATGCAGTGAAATCCAACTGAGAATGGTTGTGGGTGAGTTATTTGCCAGATGGTAAAATTTCTCTTCCTACTCAAAATAGATTGTTTATGTGCACATCCTACTACATGCTGCAGGAAAAAAAATCTGTAGAACCTGCAGTTGGCAACTGGTAGTCAAGGAAAAAAAATCAGCTGAACTGTCGTTTGTCCCTCTAAATAGTTCCTGCTAAAAAGAACAGAGCCTTTCTAGGCTGTCCGTTAGACAAATAAGTATTGAAATCAATGGAAATTAAATGAACGTAATTTTGGACTGAACATCTATTCCTTAATAAGGCAGAACTGCTTGGAATTCCAATGGAATTAAAAATACATATGAGATCTGATCCATCCTAGGAAGATAAAATCGATGTGAAAATCTAGTTCTTAACTGTATAATTAGCAATTATGGTACTGCCTTACAGAAGAAGAATGAGCCAGCTGTTACAGCACTACTCTAGAGCTTCAATAGCTCAAATCACTCTGTTCTTTATTACTGACTTGCAAACTGAAAAAAATCAGTGACACAAACTGCAGGGGAAAGGGTGAACTTGTCATCTTTTAAGTGGAATTATTTTAAAGGTTTTTTTCCATTTACTTTTGAACCCAGAGGAGGATGTAATAGACGTTCAAGACAAAACAAACTTTATACAGAAAATAAATGGAGAAGGCAATAATAAGAAGCAGAGATTGTGTCTGCATCTTGCTGCTGACTCCAGGTCTGGACTGCTTATGCTCCAGAGTTACGCATGCAGAGACAAATTCACATGTTCAAGCAACATGTTACAGCTGAAAATATCACATTCTGAGAAGCATAAGGAGAGGTAATGTGTATTAACTCAGATATAGCTTTACTTCATCCTAGACCTAAGTAAGCAAGAAAAAACACATGACTCTGTTCAGTGTCAAGGCAGGTTTCCGATGGTTTTCCACCACCTTGAGGACCCTTCCAGTGTGCTTCCTTCAGCCCTAGACCTCCTTGTGTCCTGCTGAAGCTCTCCAATGATTTGCTGATTCAGTCAATTAAATCCTGTGAGACAGGAATGGTTTTTATTTCTGAAACTGTAATTTATTGTGGTCACATTCAGCAATTCTAATCTAAGTAGGTCAGATGACCTTAAACAGCTGGAAATCTTTCAGAACCTAATCTAAATACGCCAAGTGTCAGGATGGTGGAATCAGGGCAAAAATATTACTCATGTATACTCTGGTGAAATCCGTAACAGCCTATTGAATAAACTATGATTACACTGTGTATCTTAATAGAATTTGGACCAAGTGGTTTGAGGTGGGGACCTGAGTCAAACAGAGTGTTGGGGTTTTTATAGTTTGATCTTTTAGCACAGTGAGCTCCCTAAAAGCAAAAAAAAAAGAAAACAAAACCAAAACCCCCACAGCTTAATGGGAATATGAATTTAATTTACTGTATAGAGAAAACTCAGCATGAATAGGTAAGACAAAATACAAGCAAAATGGGTTTTAAAATAAAATAGAAGAAACCTTATGCTGTCTTTTGCATCAAACAGATTGGGACAGGTTATGAAAACTCAGCAGCTTTATACACTACAGCAAGCTCATACTTCCTATTGTTAAAGAGTTGAAGATGGATTTATTCACCAAAATGTTGGAGAAAAAAGCCATCCTTTTTTACTATCTGGTTTTAATACCACATGATTCCTCTTGGGCCTGCGATGGCAATTTGTAATGCCTCCTGGGTGGTTTGGAAAAGAGAAGAGGTATCGCAGGAGTCTGGAGGTTCCAGCGGTACACGAAAGGTACCACCCTACTGTCACTGTTTCTAATTAACGGCAACCTAAATCTCACTGTTACTAATTAACACAAGAAAATATAGCACAAAACAGTACAAATAGCAGATGGTTATGAAAAGGCAAAAAGAAAACATGAGCAGCGTGAGACCCGATTTTTTCAATAATTCTAATTGTGCTAAAGATATTGGACAGTATTGCTTTCCCTCCTGGTAAAACTGCAGTGACAAATGATGGAGTGAGAAAGAGAAGAGTTAGCAAATTAGTTTCACCAATGAACTTTGTGTGGAATATGTTAACATTTTGGAGATGAGATGAATGATTTTATTAAAGATCCGAGAGCACTTAAGAGCGTATTTTAGAGCATAATATTAATATCTCTTGCTATTTTGAGTCTTCCATTTACATTGCTGCTGTTCTGTGCTTAAAAATAACAATAACATTTCAAGTGCTATAAATTTATTAGTCTCTCTACTCCTTTATTTAATGTATTCTACATCTGGTATTCGTATAGTAGGAAGGAGGTGGTGAACTCTTACAAAAAAAATGACTTTATAACTCCAGCAACTTTTATAATTTTCACATATATAAGAGCCAAGATTTGTATTTTCCAGACTACACAAGAAAATGGAAATCCAGTCTTCAAGAATACAGTGGAAACAAGACGCGAGTTTCTGATGCCTTTTCCAGAGTCATGACAAATGCCAGCATAAAATAATATGAAGAATTTTATGAAATGGTAAGTGGTGGAGTTGTGTGTTTACAAAGCCTATTTTCTGTAGCAAAATTAATAATCCAACCTTGAGTTCTGGCTGGTCAGGGGGTTTTAATAGGTCAAGCTAACAGTTATTTTTCATTGGCTGATTAAAGATGTTGGTGGTCTTGGTGATGTTTTGTGTCATACAAAACAACTCAAAATATTGGAAAAATATCAGTGTTAGATGGCAGAGGGTTGCCTTCACTTTTTTTCCTAAGGCTTTTATGTGTTGTTGTTGTTAGGTCCATAATGGTCTGTTGTCAAAGCAGTCGTGCCCATGGTCATGTTTGTTACATCACCACCACGTGATTTTTGCTTCTGTGCTTGAGAAAGAATTTGGATTTTATTTCCCCTCTATCTCAAGAGTTGCTCTGTGGTAATTTGTTGCAATGGAGCAAAAACCAGCTCTTTGTGCCTAAGCACTCAGAGTTCTTACATAGAGTTGTTAATATACCATGAAAAAATTACTTTAAGTTTTTAAGATCAGTTTTCAAAAGATACCCATTCATTTTAGTGCCATTTGCAACTAAGATGTATTGTACTTAGGAATTAGAATGGCTTTGAAAAGAGAAAAATCTGTGAATAAATACAGCCAAATAAAATTCAAAATACCTGTATAATGTGATTTTTTTCAATAAAATGTAAAAAACCCCAAACTGTTCTGGAGGCAAAATCTGAAGGAATAATCAGGAGTGCTTCATTTTTGTGGGGTTTTTTTTATCAGAAGGGAAATTTCAGTAATCTTTGGACTGTACTGTCTTGCTTCATTCTCTTTATTTACATTGCTTTTGAAGGGTCCAACATTAAATTGCTTATCCCTCTAGTACTTGCCTATGGGAGCAGTGATTTGTGGGTACCTAAGAAAGAACAGATGGTCATATAAGGTACAAAGGATTAGAGGTACAATGCGAGTCTGAATTACAGGGCTTTACATGTAGCAGTATTTTGCAAAAATAGTGAGAAATTAAGACTTCATGGAATCATAGAATGGATTGGGTTGGAAGGGACCTTAAAATCCATCCAGTCCCGCCCCTGCCATGGGCAGGGACACCTTCCACTGGATCAGGGGCTCCAAGCCCCATCCAACCTGGCCTTGAACCCCTCCAGGGATGGGGCAGCCACCACTGCTCTGGGCAACCTGGCCCAGGGCCTCCCCACCCTCATTGTGAAGAGTTTCTTCCTAATGTCTAATCTAAATCTTCTCCCTTCTGGTGTAAAGCCATTTCACCTCATCCTGTGTTTAAATAATTCACAAGTCATTTGATGCTACTGTGGATGATTTTATGAACTCCTCTCTATAAAACTGTTTCAGAACCACCAGAGTGCAGTGCTACTTTTCATACAAAATATTTTCACAGATTTTTGACAACTTGATTAATATTTAAATAGAGAGCTTTAAGCTGTTGTCACTGGAGAAACTTTCCTGAAATAGTTATATTTTTAGGAATTTTTAGGTTTCCTAATCACTCTGTCTTGCTTCTCTTCCTGCTTATAGTTCTGGTAGTAATATTTACCTTCAATTCTAGGTAATGGTCAGTGTTCAATGTTTCATCTCCATCTATTATGTTTTTGCTTTTGTAATGTTTGATCTCAGCAAAATGTATTTTCTGTAAAAGAGGTTTTAATCTTTTTATTTTCTACAGGTCATTGCTCGATTGAGATATTTCAGGTGACATAGTTTTAGCTCTGTTTTTTACAGGTTTTACGAGATCAGAGCTAATTACATTTCCTAACAAAAACAGCAGAAGTTTTGACTTGCAAGCAGTCAGAAAAGGGCTTGTTGGTCATTTAGGGAAGAGCTGGTATTTTTTTATGTCTGTTTCAAGCTAGACATTTCCTGTTGGAAATTCCTCAACTTTAAGGAAATAGTTATTAAAACATGTTTTAGTATCACCGCAGATACAAAATGCCACCCAAACCACTGTGGTTTAATTCATTGTTTTAAATCTAAGTATTTAGTTAATTATTAATTGAATTGTTTATTACTTATTTAATTAATATCTGATTTGCTACATCCCATTGCATTATGGTTTTATTACTAGACATATTTTGATTTCTCTCTCTTTCTCTTGCTATGTACAAACAGACACGGAGTTTTCAGTTAAAATTCCTTCTTGGTATGTCTTGTAATGGCTTATCTTTGCCTTTAAAACTGTCAAAATGTTCTGACAGATGAGGAATCCTGTTCCAGTGATTTCATAAGTTCATAGGAGAAAATTACCCAGTTCTTGTCACAGAAGTTCAGTTTCTTTACTTTGAGATGAATTTTCTTTGCTATAGTAGATGGAGAAATATATTCAGGTCTTTATTAGTTTCAAGAAAGCTGTATTCTGTTTCATATTTTCATGTTCTGGATCTTTTCTAAGTCAAAGAAAAAATACCACATGCTTTTCTATTTTTATACTGCATTATAGGCATTAATCTTAGCAAACCTATGAGAGAAGAGAGAGGAGAGGAGGGAGCTGGGCTCCTCTCCCAAGTGACAGGGGCAGGATGAGAGGGAATGGCCTCAAGCTCTGCCAGGGGAGGTTTAGGCTGGATGCTAGGAAAAAAACTATGAAGGAAAGGGTTATTGGGCACTGGCACAGGCTGCCCAGGGAGGGGGTTGAGTCACCTTCCCTGGAGGTGATTAAGGACGGTGGACGAGGTGTTGAGGGGCATGATTACTATTTAATAGGAATTGTTGGACTCGATGATTCAGTGGGTCTTTTCCAACCTGGTGATTCTATGATTCTATGTTTCTATGAAATTGCTTTCTTTCTGCAATTAGCAACTCTATTCAGGGCAGCTCAATTGCAAGTAAAAGCAAGAACTCTTGTTTTAAAGCGCCTGTTTTTGAGCGCAATAGAACTTAGCTCAAAGAGAACATAGTTGAGTCTGAAAGCAATTCACCTGGTGGTGTTTCACTTCCCATATGGGATTATTACTTTGCACGTGATTGCCATTCCAGTCAGTGTGTGGATTATATGAAACTGTCGGTGGAAAGATGCAGTGGTTACTGGTGTTGTTAAGACCAAAATACAGATTCATAAAATGGCAGTTAATTACATAATATATTACAGTTGAAGAAAAGTAATGTGACTGCCACAAAACACGTAACGAGTCCTCAGCATAGAAAGGACACAAATCTGTTTGAGTGCAGAGGAAGATATGAAGATGATTCGAGGGCTGGAGCATCTCCCATACAAGGACAGGCTGAGAGAGTTTGGGTTATTCAGCCTGGAGAAGAGAAGGCTCTGGGGAGACATTATAGAAGCCTTACAGCACTGAAAGGGGTTCCAGGAAAGCTGGGGAGGGGTTCTTGATCAGGGGTGCAGGGATAGGACAATGGGGAAGGGGTTTAAGCTGCAAGAGGGGAGATTGAGATGAGGTTTTAGGAAGAAATGTTTTCCTGTGAGGGTGGTGAGGCAGTAGAACAGAGAAATGGTGGCTGCCCCACCCCTGAAGTTGTTCAAAGCAAGGTTGGATGGGGCTTTGAACAACCTGATCCCCATGGCAGGGGTGTTTGGAACTGGGTGGGATAAGGTCCCTTCCAACCCAGGCCATTCTCAAAGAATGTCTTTAAGGCAAGTCACGCAACACTCTTAATATGCATAAATTCACAGATTTACTTTATTTGCATCATCTTTTCTAAGCAGGAAAAAACTAATTAGGATCACCTGAAGGAGAAAGAGAAACAGTATTGTCAATTAAGACACAGTCTATTTATCTCATCATTGACACTTGCAAAATGTAAAGCAAATTGGCTTTTTTAAATAATGAAAGCAGAATACGGGCATGAGAGTTGTAATTCTCAAGTGTGCACTGGGAAGCAACATCAAGTAAGCAGTAGGACAAATTTATGAGCACTTTCAGGGTAATAAGAACCATCATTAATATGATTTAATAATGCACATGAGGACCTGACAACATGTGAAGAATGTGGTTTTAGTATCTCTCTGTGTGCAGGTAGCATTTCCTACTAAAATCGGAGCTACCCTCGAACGGGTCATGGTAGCACTGTAGAGGCCACCCCATACGTGGACATAATTATGATTTTGTATTTCCCACTCAGAATGGATTTGCTCCTTTCAATGAATAAAAGACCTGTACCGTCTAGAGGGCAATGGTAGTGTCACAGTTTAAGACATCCATTTCTAGTTACCTTAGTATTATTGCTATTTGAGGTCCCTGAAAGGTTGTGCATAAATTATTATACACGTATTAATAGGAGATAAGTTAGACTTTTTTTCAGACAACTTGAAGACAGCCGCTTTTTAAGAGAGGAGTATGCATCTTTTTTTTTAAGTAATAAAATACTTCCCAAACAAACTCATTATTGTGAACACATTAACTATAGTATAGATTTGGTCACAATCAGGTTTTTCTACAGTTTTCTGTATGTCATAAATGCTGATTAGTGACAATTTCCATAGAAAATTGCCCTAACTAATAAAGGGAACGCTACACATCAAGTACACCTACTCCCTTCTAAAAGAAGGGAGAAGTTTGATGCTTTGCTCCCCTGCACAGTTATCTGCCTTTCTCTCCAACTGCTACAGCACTGGCCCCCCGAAAAAAAGAGTAGTAATTTTTTTAATGTGCAATATGTTGAGTAGGTGTTTTGCTGAAGCACCAGCACATTAAAGAGTCGGCACAGTCCCATTTAAAATAATTAGGATTAATTTTCTCTAGCTCTCATGAAAACAAAAAGAAAATTATTTACAGGTACCTGTACGGTGCCAACTTAAGTATGATAGACTAAAGTCATTACAGTTAATTTAATTTAAACAAACATTAGCCAAGCTATGCCAGCATAACAAGTGACTTTCAGTTCACCATTTTTGCAAGTTCAAGTTTAAACGCATCTTTCTGCTTGGAAAGAACTGAACACTCTTCAAAATGGATGATGGATGTAGTAAAAACATTTATTACTGTGAAAAACTTCTATCTGAGAAATTTAAACGTAGCTTTGGAAAGCAACACAAGCAAAATCCTATTCAAAAGACAAATTTTAAAAATTAATGTTGATATTTTCAAATATACCTAAGGTTCTATCAACAATTTGGATGTTCATGTAAGGTTTCCATGTAAGAAATTAATTGCTGAATTCAAAGTTCAGTTGAAATATGTAGGAGTATTAAAATAAGGCTGGAAGATTTTGATTCTTGATTAATGGAAATCTGTATAGTTCGTATATTGTTTTCCTATTGTAATACCTTTGGAATTAAAAAAGCTTTAGATGATCTTTAATAAGGAATAAAAATAGTAACCAAGAAGAGTTGGAGACTTGAACACATGAATCTGTCCTTTCAAACTTTAAACTTTGGATGTCCCATCTTTCCTCGTCCTTTAAGATAGGAATAAACATCACCCAAACAACTAAGAATCAGTATTCAGTCATTAGATGAAATGATTAAATAAATATCTATGTATTCTTTCAAACAGTGAGAAAAATCCACCATCTTTTCTGAAGCGCTGATAAAAAGCTTCCTGGCCTCTTGCCTCTGCATTTGAAAGTTTCCCAAATGTTAATTTTAACAGGCTAGCAGCAATGCTTAATGCCCATGAGCCCAGATTTGCTGTAAATTTCTATATAATACACAGTAGAAAACATGAATGAGGAATGATGGTATAAAGTTAAAACTACAGGCTAATCTAAGTAATTAATAAGTTGTAGCTTTAAGTTTGGAGTTTTGGTAACAAAGATGACAAAGAAAATAAATGTTCTCTTCCCCGTTGCTTGTACCAGAGCAGTATCCAATCTACAACAACTAAAAATCATTCTTTAATGGAAGTGCTCATCCTTGTATCATCTCACACATAATTTCTCATGTGTTGCTATGCTTCAGATTTATTAGATGCCATGATGCCAGTTATTTTTTGTGATTCCCCATCTTTTTTTGCTATAACAATGTGACATAGTCTCCCTAAAGCAGAATTTTATTGATTTTCTTAGCCTTTTTCAGCATCAGGGCTGTGGGGACTGGTCCCACTGCCTACGTCTGTATTCCTGGAGAGCTGGCAGTGCCAGCAGCACAGTTTACTTGCAGGCTGCGTCTCCCCTTCATCTTCCACCATCCTGTTATTCCTCACTACAGCAATAGAAGCAAATCTCCTGTCTGTCATCAACTTCTAGTTTATCTCCTAACTGAGGTTCTTTTTGCTGTTCTTGTCTCCTTTCATCCTGCTTCCTTTATCATTTCTCACTTGTTTCTGTTCCACCCTAACTTAATACTCTTGTGTCAGGAGACGTGAGATGACCCTGTTACTTATGGTTCTACAAGCCCTTCTCCATGTTCAGGTGAGGGCTGATTTTTCCCAGAAAGGTTGAAATGTATTGTTAGTCTGCTAACTCAGTAGTCACTGGAGAGAGGCAGTGGTGACTATGCAGTGAATTTTTCTCCAGCTTTATCTCTTATTAGAATCAGTTCTCAGAGGAAGAATCAATTCCTAGTCAGAATGACATTTTTATTGATGCAAGAAGAGATTTTGGGGTGGAAGGAGCAAGGCAGGTGTCTGCTGGAATGATTTATTTATATTCTAAGTTTTATATATATTTGTAAATAAAGCAAGCCTTAGCTGTCTGCATTTGCCATCTGAGCCTGTATGTACTGCATGTGTTCATCTAAAATGTGTCATTTCTGCTCTGTGGTCACAGCAGCTGAGTCAAATGCACAGAATCTAACTGACGATGCAGCTCCTACAGCAGCAGAATTTTCCAGGGTAATGCTGTTAATTGCTGATCTGTGTGTTGCTTAAACCAGAACTGCCTGTTCTGCAGTCCTTCCAAGGAAAGGAGTAATATCAACAGTGCCATTGGAGCTACCATTGTAAAATACACTCAGCAATTATAGGGCGTTATATTAAAGGGTGTATAAATATCCACCATAGGAATTCCTAGCACAAGTACTCTTATGCTGATTGCTTTTCTTTTTGACATGCATACACATCTATCCTATGTGTTCATTGCTATTGTTAAGGTCCATATGCTAATAAATACACTTTTCAAAGGCTAAGTGACCTGTTCTTGGCATAGGTGTAGATTTTGGTAGGAAGGCAGTAAGGTAGGAATACACATTTCAGGTGTCTGGTGTTATCCATCCTATGCAGTTCTCTAGCAACCCACAGGAGCAAAGAAATCCCTAAAACACAAGTTCAATGCAAAATTTTTTTTAAAAGTTCTTCCAGAGCTGAATTTTTATTTTGTCTTTCCTGGAGAAGTTAGTTTTCAGTTCCTTCAGTTATGTAATTCTGCTAGAGGTATTCACACTATGATAAAAAGGGCCTTTGCAGATTTTCTGTATGATCTAAGAAAGGCAAATGCAAGTAAAATCCTCTTTCTAGACATCCTATGTGGTGCCGGCTCTGCCCTTGCTGGGGATTTCAGCCAGCAGGCACAGTACTTGCCTTTGTGTGCTGTGGGGCCAGTACTTGTGCTGGTGTGTGCCTAGTGTTACCATCTCTGCATAGCACAAGATCTGAACAGGCTGGACTGCTGGGCTGAGGCCAATGGCAGGAGGTTAAACACAGCCAAGTGCTGGGTCCTGCACTTGGGGCACAACAACCCTATGCAGCTACTGACTAGGAGAAGTCCGTCTAGAAAGCTGCCTTATGAGGAATGGCTGAGAGAGCTGGGGTTGTTTAGCCTGGAGAAGAGGAGGCTGAGAGGAGACCTCATTGCTCTCTACAACTACCTGAAAGGAGGTTGTGGAGAGGAGGGAGCTGGGCTCTTCTCCCAAGTGACAGGGTACAGGACAAGAGGGAATGGCCTCAAGCTCTGCCAGGACAGGTTCAGGCTTGACATCAGGAAGAAATATTTCATGAAAAGGGCCATTGGGCACTGGAAGAGGCTGCCCAGGGAGGTGGTTGACTCACAATCCCTGGAGGTGGTTAAAAGACAGGTGGATGAGGTGCTGAGGGACATGGTTTAGTGATTGATGGGAATGGTTAGACTTGATGATCCAGTGGGTCCTTTACAACCTAGTGATTCTATGATTCTATGAAGATGAAAGTAACTCAGGGCAGGACCTCACCAAGATGACCCTTAGCAAAGTTTTGAGGAGACAGACTCTACTTTCCTTAGTGGAAGAGTGCATATTCAGGTTCAATCTGAAGACATTCTTCAGTTTTACATTCTTTCTTCCCCTCTCTTGTAGTCATTTAGGTTCATCTATGCTGTATATTAACATGGGTCTCACCTTTAGCCCAAGTTAGCAGGGGAAGGCAAATTTACTCACTGGCTTGACACCGGCTTCAGAGCCTGCTAGGGAGGTAAATCAGTTAGAATGGCTTGGGCATTTTCCACTTAATGTCCCCAGCTTCTTGTGCCTACGCAGCACCTCCTCCAGGATTTTCCTGTGCTTCAGAAGAGAAGACTGAGGTCTTTTTAATATCGGTCATTGGATATTTTGCATCTGGACAAACCAGTTTTATTTAGTCTTCCCTTCTCACTATGCTTGGCTTTAGGTAACACAGAAAACTATTCTCCGTCTCATCTAAAGGTCCCATTTTTTTAATGCTGCACAATAACCTATGCAACAGTGATCAATGTCAAGGTCTGTTGTCTAGTGTATTATTTTCTTTTTGGAGTATGTCACAGATTAACTGCTATTACTCTGTGGTTTGAGCAGTTAATATGGATATTCTCTTTTATCTGACATGGTACAAAAGAAGAAAGCTAGAAAGCTTCTCCAGATCAAATTGACTATTGATCTTGATGTGTCTATTTGTGCAACTAGAGTCACTATGATTTCAAACCTATATTTAAAAAAATATCGAAGCGAAGTAACCTTATTCAAACTTGAGAACAGTAAAAAATAGATAAAACATGATGGATGGACTTATTTTTCTTTCTTATGGACCAAGGTTTAACTTTGAACTAGAGACATTACTACAGGGTAAAATCAGCCTTAAAGTAGTGTCAGTCCTTGAATTGGTTGATATGAAAAAATCTATGTATAGTGAGAGGAATTACAGTTCTGCTAGGAGCAGGAGACTAAAATGAATAGACCTGCAAAAGTAAAATCATTTGGAAATGAGCAAAGACTTGAGCAAGACCTAACTTAAGTTATTTTCTCTCTACGTCCTTTATGTTTAACGATTATGCTCTTTTTAATAACAAACAGTATTTTAGTACAGCCATTCTTTCACTTTAATTTTTCTGCAAATAAGACCATTAAGCAGTTTTTTTGTTGCTGACAGCTCTTTCCATAGTTAAGAGCTGATTGCCCCCATACATTCTCTTTTCATTCCAAACAGAGTGATCTCCCCTGGATACTGAATGAATGAAAGGTGGAAGAGGATGTTTTCAATGTAACTCTGATTGACCTTTACGCTCACAACACTGTCTGGCTTTAATTCTTCTTAGAATTCCATTATTATTTGTTGAATACATAGACAATTATATTTGTTGAATATTTTGTCTACGAAGAAGCTTTAGCTACAGACTCTGATCCTTAATAGAAATGTGGTTTTATGTTAGCCATAAGGATTGCAGATCTCTGATTGTGGCATTATATTCTCTGCAATCAGGAGGGTTTTTTGTGACAGAGTATTTTTAGTTTTCCTGCATAGTTTGTCTCCTCACTCTTCATCTTTGAATATATTCCTTAGTTAAATTTCCTTCTTTACTGGGTCTACTGCACAAAGAACTTAGGTGAGGTACCCATTAATACCTTTTAACAGCACTTACACAGGCTGTGCTTCTTCTCATTCTTAGCAAGGAGTTATTCTTCCCTGTTGTGAAATTGAAATTAATTCTTAGATTCATGATTTTTAAGTATTTGTTGTTGTTTGAAAACATACGCACAGACACTGGTTGTTGTGCAAACTGAGCGCATCTGGCTGGATGTTTTCCTTTGGTCTCCCTTAAAAGAAAAGACTTTTGGTTAATAAAGGAACTTTTTGTTCCTTGTACTGTTTAGAGACATAACAAAGAATCTGGCAAGATTTAATTTTCCAGTAAAACAAACTCTGGATGTTTTAATAGTCTTGTATTCTTATTCTAAAATTAAATGAGGGGTGGGAGGACGGAAGAGAAGAAAAGAAATACAGTGCACTGTGAGGAAGGGACAGACAGTATGGAAATGGAAACAGAATGCTAAGATGCCTGGGTTCATGTTATGTCGTGGCATTAAGTCACCTACTGAATTAAATTAATCAATACATGAACTGTGACGGCTGTGATTCACGGTTAGGCATAGAATCAGAAAATAGTCTGTTTGGAAAAGACCTTTGAGATCAAGTTCTACCATACCTTTCCACTACTAAACCATAACCCCGACCACCTCATTTAGCCATCTTTTAATCCCCTCCAGGGATGGGGACCCCAACGTTTCCCTGGGCAGCCTCTGCCAGGGCCTGAGGGACATTTTGATGAAGAAATTGTTCCTAATGTCTGATCTGAACCTGCCCTTGTGCATCTTGAGGCCATTTCTTCTCATCCTATCACTTGCTTCTTGAGAGAGGAGACCAGCACCCATGTCACTACAGCCTCTTTTCAGGTAATAGTAGACAGTGACAAGGTCTCCCCTCAGCCTCCTTTTCTCTGGGCAAAGTGTATAGTTCCCTGTCTTGTGAAAAGTATGGAAGATGCACACAGAGTGCCTGTGATGTTAGTTATGGAATTTTTGTTGCTTATCTTAGTCTGAGAGGTTGTTTGCTTTTCCTGGTGGGAAAATTGATGTGAAGTTTGTGCTGAAAGGGTAGGTCAAAAATCAGACAAGTATTGTTGATAGATAAATAATAGGTCGTTATAAAAGTGAAAATACGTAAGAAAATATATTAATACCTTCTGATTCCTGGAGGTCCTAAATCTTACGTAAACAAGGTAAAACTATCCCAGGAAGCAGTCCAGCTTGAAAGGTCTTGAAGGTGAGAGGGCTTTTTCTTCTCTAAATTGTAACAGAAAATTATGCATTTTTAGAGAGCACCTGCAGCTTTCTCTGCTGCACTCAAATCTGTTCACATGACATCTTTGGCTTCATACGATGCAGCTGGCAGTAATTATGAGACTTGCAGCTCAGACCTGGTTCATACTTTAACTACTGATTGTCTGCCCTTCCCATGCAGGCAATTTGCTCAATGGCCGTAATCGCTTCCAAAATTTTGTTTCTGTTTTGTGCACTCTGAATCCTTACTCCAGCCCCAACCCCATATGGAGTCTCAATGTTCTTTGTACACAGACAATTTTGCTTCTATTTTGACTCCAGTCTCTGCTCACCTATCACTTCAACATTGTATGTCGGTGCTTTTGTGTCCTGACACCTCCACACCGACTTTCACTTGGAAAGGACCTGTATAGATTATCTAGTCTAACTGCCTGACCCCTGACAACTTCAGGGATGAGTAAACATTAAAGCATGTTATTAATGGTGTTGTTCAAATGCCTTTTAAACACTGAAGGCTTGGGTCATCAACCATCACTCTAGGAGGTGTGTTCCAGTGTTTGAGCACCTTCTTGGTAGAGGAAATATTTCCTGATGTCCTAAACTTCCCCTGATGCAGCTTTGCATTCAAAGACCTGAACATTGGCACTAAGGGACATGGTTTAGTGATTGATAAAAATGGTTGGACCTGATCATCCGGTGGGTCTTTTCCAACCTCGTGATTCTATGATTCCATGATCCTTCTTAAATCATGGGGTCCAGTTTCCTTTGGCTGTGTGTGGGTTTCTTATATGCTGGTGATAATGTGGTTCTTCCTTGACCTTTGGTGCCCAAACATGCTTGCCATGTCTGCTCTCAGTCACCCCTACCCAGTGGTTACGACCACTGTGATGATCCATGAACTAATAGATCACCTGATGAGCATCTCAGAGTCCCTGAGAGGTACTGGGTGTGCCTGAGATTTTGATCAGACACATTAACTTCATGTCTTATTGTGTTTGCATTTATAAAAGTAAAATTAATTTTAAAAGATGGGTCATGGCTTGAATGAATGTGCTGTAACATCAAGACAATCTTTGCTGCTGTTGATGGCAGATCATCTCAATATGCTTATTGCTGGGATTATTACAATCAACCTGTCACTGGTTGAACATCCATAAATTAAGTATTTTAAAATGAACTTCTAAAGACAACTTTTGACTAGTACTTCTGGATTAATTTTCTGAAGAAGGCGATTACATATGTATTTCAAGCATGAATATATTTCATAGGGGAAAGTTTTCAAATTTCAAATATACCGAGGAAAACAGTAAGAGGCAGCAGACTTGTAAGATTCAAAACTGTAATAGTGACCTCTAGTGACTAGAGAACTAAGCAGTCTTCCAGACAAGCTCAAATTTGCTGTAATCCAGTATTATATGAAAGTTTAGAATGGCATTATGCTATTTAGGAGACAGAATTTTTTGGTTTTCTATATTTTTCAGCTGAAATTCATGATTTGTAGCTAAAACTGGTGTCTGTTTAAATGTTCCTTTCTTAATAATCCTTGAACATATTTTAATGCCTTTATTCTAGTCTGAAAGTAATTAAACCTTATTTGAAGCATGCCTGAACTTCTTCGCTGTGTGTTCTCTGGCACATAGAACAGAAAATGAGAATACTTCAAATGACTTCACACCTCATCTCAAATTCTTTATGAGGATTTAATTTTACAGAATGTTGTCTCCTGTGATCTTAATCCTCAGGTAGGTTTTACTGAAAACTTCTTGCATAACTCTTTTATTAATCTTGAGATAATGTTCATTAAAACACAAGATATATTAATGTCATCCTTCTGTTAGAATTCAATTCCCAGTGCTGGAAATATATTGATTTTGAGTGGTGCTGCCTTTCCACAGTGGACTCTCAGGGCACCTTTTCCATTTATCACTGGATGTCAGAAGTAAACTTAATTCAATTCCCACAGTACGTCTACTTAGTGTATAGGGTCATTTAATGCCTAATCACCTTCTAATATTCCCAGTATTCTCCCTTGCACTCCATGCAATAGCTGCACCTACTAAATAGGTAGTTGTATGTTTCTTTTTACTGATGCACACCAAAAGCATCTTTGTTAACTATGCAACTGTACTTAAAGCAGTGATATTTAATGGGTGTGGGACAATTAAAAGTTGGAAAGAGAGGAAAACAAATGCAAGTTCAACTTAAAGCTCTGCTCCACCAAGAAAAAGTGAACTAAAATATAACCCAAATGAAAGGAGTAAGCTTTGTATTTGTCGTTCTCAAGATAATTCAGGAAAGTTTGGAAGATTAGTCTGAGTCATCTGTATACGCAGATTTGGTTCTTTAGAGCCAGGAACACAAGGCCTAATGTTGATGAGCTAAACAGAGAACAGGCAAATTGAAATAAGATTTGATGTCTCATTTTTTTTCCTTATACAGAAAGTAGGGAATGCAGCTGAATGTATTACTCTAAAACACAGAACTTTGTTTTTTCCTTTAGATATTATTGAAATGAAAAGTTTTATGTTTGTTTTCCATTTTGAGGAAAGTATTCAACTGGATAATCAAAGGAGACAAAAATATGATGAGTCAAATCAAAAGGAAACAAAGCCAAAGAAATATAAAGAAAGGAGGGAGCGTTGACAGTGAGTAATTTCCGTTTTCCTTCAAGGAGAGGTTGCAAACTGAAAAATCTGGCCAAAGATTATGAAAACTTTGTTACATAACTAAAAATACAGAATATTAGGTAGCAAACGTGTTTTATTCTCATATTACCTCACAGTGATACCTTTTATAAGTCATACAAATATATGCACTGACCATAACTACAGCTGCTGTTGTGCAGGGGTTTTGGTGTTATTACGTGCCTCATTATGAGTAGGCTCATTCATTATTAACCAAGTCTTTATTCAGAGGACATACAGTTTGAAAAATATTTAAGAGAGTAATTTAGACTTAAAATCACTGTGAAGCTGTGTCCCTTAACCTTTAACATATATATATAAAAAACATGGCTCATAACACAAATCCATGATTTCCTTTTGCGTTTAGTTTGACAGATCCAATACTTTCCTAGTTTGCTGAATAGGAGAATTGTCTTTGATGAGTTTTTCAGATCCTTCCTGTGCCTAGATATTAAAAATTCCAGAGAGAGATTGATTCCTGATGATTTCAGTGCCCAGGCAGAGAGAAATTTTGATTAATGTAGTGTTAGATTGTGTACATTTATGTCATTGCTGTGTTGAGACCAGCTTATTTGGTCAGTCATTCATGAGAAGAGATGGTTACTTGATTTTAGATTTTGGTTAGGGATTATTTTACAAGAGAAGTTATTTTGATTGCATGGTAAACTGATTTATGTCATGGTCTTTGAGGTGATGTAGCAGAATTTACTATCATTAGCAAAGTCTATTTTTTTTTATTTTTAAGTTGAGAATTATAGCAAAAGCAAGACCACATTTTCCAAAAAGGAAATCTTTAACAGAAATTACACTGCGGCTATGGACAAAAGTTATGGAAAAGCTTATTTTTGTGAACTTGCTTTCATCTATTGAAAACTTAATATGAGAATCTCAAAAGCTTAATTCTCATTTAATAAACAGATTTTACAAACAGAATAGTGCTTGCCTAAATTTTATTACCTGTCAAGCACTTTGAAAATTAGCATCTCTTGTAACTTCAGTCTTGCAAGTTGTGGAACCCTGCAGTAAGATGCTGTGTCCTTGTCCTTAGCCACGCTTCTCAGGTGATTGGAAGTGTGTATTTTAGAAGAACAGCCTTGATCAGTGTTTTCCCTTTATTGGATTCTGATAGGATCTCTTAGATCTTGTTAGGGGGAAAAAGGTTTGGGAATATTCATTTATGTCTATAGCCTTATCTCTGCTACCGTAAAACATTACTGAAGACTTTTTCAAAATTGTATCATAAATCTGAAGAAATGAAAAAATTGCATAATTGAAGTGCATATGGTAGAATAAAGTAATTGTATTAATGAGAAATCTTCAAATAAAATGTTATCAAAGTTTTTGTGGACAAAATAGACTTAACTGAAATTTAGCTCCCAGGTTTAATTTTATTTTGTAACTTTTAACTCTAAAGACCATTAAAGTTATGTGTTCTAAAAAAGTGGAGTTGCAGTCACATAAACTGCAGAAACAAAATCAGTACAAAGCGTGTGTGTCTGTGTTGTATTTTTCAATAGCATTCTTCCAAAACCACTAGCCAGAGTTAGGGTATTTTTATTCCTGATGTATTGTTTGAGATAGCAAAGCTTAGAGGGAAGTGCAGGCTGATTCTTCAGGTGTGGAGAACTGCAGTGGTGGATGTTTGCCACTCTTTAATACCATGTACCCCTTCTATTATTAACTTAGTAATGTAATTTTGAGGGTACTTTATAGAATATGACGCTAAGCTTGCCAAATAACACACTTCACTTACAATCACATGCCTGTGAGACTGTAACTGGACAGGAGAAGCATCTCTTTGGGAGTAGTTGGAATTCTGACTGCATTTGTGGGTAACAGATGTAGGTCCAGCACTTACTGGTAGAACCTATTTAGAGATCAAAGTCTCAACACACTGGAGTTGAAAGGTACACTATGTTGCTCTCTATGTATTAAATCTTTCTCTAAGGTGACATACTACTCCTGGTACAATTATTTAGATTGTACCCTGTAGGCAATATCTGGACTAATAAGATGTGCTGTGATTATTTCAAACTCTGCTTTGCTTGTCTCCGTTACTTTTTTGTTTTTCTGCTGCGTAGAAAAGGAAAGCCAGATCTGAAGGTTGTATTCGCTTACCCAAATGTCAAATTCTGTGTGAACATCTCAGCTGACATTTTTCTCTCTGCTTGATAAAGAATGATCCAAATGTCTGACAGTAGTGCCGTACCAACAGGATCCTACTAGCCATGTTCTGACATGAAAGCTTGATTTGGTCATTGTCTCAGAAAGTTGATAAAGACCTGAAATTGGAAAATGTTAACATAATAGCTTGACATTTTATGGGGTTTTTTTTTTGTTCCGCTTGGATCAAAAGTGACTTCATGTATTTAAATTAAGGGAAATACAGTGTATCTGAAATATTTAACAGACCGATTGCTGCCATTTCAGCATTTTCTTGCACACACATCTTCTAGCACTATATTCATTATATTACCCCGCTTTATTACTAGTAGTTAACACTACCAATATGTGGGAGGTGATTCCATTTCTTTAATACTGAGAAGTTTTATGGTGTGTACTTGATACCAGGTTTCCAAAAAGACATGAGTCAGTAGTGTCTAATTAGACATTTAATCAATGGGCTGTGACTTTTTATACCTAGACACATAACCTCAAGGCAAACCAGTTCTTACAATCTGGTTTATCTAAGTTACTTTATGTGAAGTATTCGAGGTGTTGTAGAAAGGAAACTTCTTGGCTAGATGCATCATGTTTCAATATTTTCTTAGGCAGACACCGATAAATACCTCCAAATAATGACATCAATGGTCTGATATATGTTAGCTGTCTAGCATGGCAGCTCACACTCCCAGGAGATTAAAAGGATTTGTGCTGAACTGGAAACCTGTTCTGGATCTCAGCCAGATCTACAGGCAAGTGCTCCTGCAAAAGAAGTGTCAGCCTCTCTCGCTCCAACAGGAATAAATGGTAGGGAACACTGAGTGTCTTAGTGACTCACTGTCCCAAGACAGTGCTATTGATGGCTGGGATTAGAAGCAAAAAAGAGTGCAAAAGTAGGACTCAAAGCTCGTTTCACATGCAGTGTTTTTAAATATTGTGTTTCTCTCTCTTCCTCTTTCATTCACAAAGTTTATGTGAGACTGGCAAGGTCAAAATATGCCGTTTTGATAATAGTATCCAGAAGATGCTAGGTTAGGAACTAGGTTAGAAGATTCCTAGGTTAGGAACCTGAAATTATTCTTCGTCATTCTTGTATGTGAGCCTGTATGGTAAGATTGTATGCCAATCCTTGATCTAAAAGAATTACAAAGTATTATAAATTATTTAAGTTTGGAAATTTTTTGCTCCATTTTTTCAATTCTTCTGGGTTTGCTTGAGTTTATGTTAAAGGGGAGTATTAAAAAAAGTACTGGAAAAATAAATAATAGTTCTGGGTAAAAGAAGAGACTGGTAAATAGAAGTAAAGAGTGAGTGGAGCTTAGCCAAATCCTGCTGGCAAACTAACCACTGCCTGTGAGAGGTAGCACAGCAACATCTCTCTCAGATCTCCTCTCTGAGCTTTATTACTCCCTGACAGACTTTGGATGCTTTCATACCAGAGGTAAAAGCAGAAGGCAATGATTTTCTCTGCCTGTCACTTACTTAGAGACTATGATGAAACATCACATCACCCCTGGCTGGCTGTGCTCCTCTGATGTCTTCCCTTCCTGAGTGAGGAGCAAGGACATGGCTTTTGTGTTTCATTGCTGGTCTTTTTACACAGATAAATGAAGCAGCTGGTGTCAGTTCCAGCATTTTAGGACCTTCTCTTTAAGTGCAATGGCAACAAGAAAGCATTAGAAATATGAAATATATTCAATAATGTCTTACTGAAGAAGGAAAAGCATGTTAATATTATTTTGAAATGAACTTGTCCATGTTACTATTGCATGATAGGGGATTGGATGAATAGAAGCTCCGAAAACAATTTATTTCAGAGTTCTCTTTGGGAAAAGATTCAGTAAGTGAAGCTCTGCTGATAAAATAAATTAAAATAAATAAATAAATTAAGTTCTTTAATAGAGATCTTACATTTCTCCTATTAACCTTGAAAAAACTTATTAAATAGGAAATATCTGGAATGGATTTTGACACTGAACTGAAAATAAGGATGTGGGCAAACAAATTTTAGATGTTTTTTTTTCATGCAGAATTTTAAAGAAAGATTTTGTGGCCTTTATTTCTCCATTTATGAGACTTGCCAGGGAAACTATGTCATCTGAAATGTAAGAAGACACATATTGCTGGAATACCAGTTAGAGGATATTCAAATCATGGTTTTCACAAAACTGATAGTTAAGCAACCTTTTTATGACATGATCATATTTTGCTGTTTAAAACCTGCTTGTATATAATTATATACTCAGTTCATATGAATGACAATTATTATTTGCTTACTTTAAAAACTAAGCAAATAGTTTGACTAGACGGGAAAAGAAAGAAACGATGTCATACTTTGTGTCAGTGTTGATGAAAAACAGACTGCAAATTATACGTAGTGTTCAGGGAGCTAATATCTGGTATTTCATCTGAGCATCTTGCACTGTTTTCATACTGGAACTAACTGTGCTTCTATTCAGAAATAATAGAATCATAGAATATTTGAGGTGGGAAGGGACCTTAAAGCCCATCCAGTTCTACCCCCTGCCCTAGGCAGGGACACCTCGCACTGGATCAGGGGCTCCAAGCCCCATCCAACCTGGCCAGGGATGGAGCAGCCATCACTGCTCTGGGCAACATGGGCCAGGGCCTCCCCACCCTCACATGAAAACATTTCTTCCTGAGATCTCATCTCAATCTCCCCTCTTTCAGCTTAAAACCATTCCCTCTCATCCTATCCCTTCACTCCCTGATCAAGAGGCCCTCTTCAGCATTCCAGGAGCCCCTTTCAGTACTTTAAGCTGTTCTACGCTCACCTACGCTCTGCTCAAAATGCAAGGACTACATGAGAGCATGAGTAGTCAATTAGGTTGTACTTTAACGGGAAAGGTTCTAGGGATGCATACCTAAGAGTTTTGTGGATGTAAGCAATGGAGCAGCACATTTCCTACGGTATGAAGAGCCTTTCTTTGTACTTACGCTGCTTCAGCAGTTTTTGAGTAACCAGCTTAATTCTGCCAATTAAATCTTAACTTCCAGTTTGTTTTCTGCAGCCATAGGCTTGATGCAATCCAAAATGGTTCTTTCTGACTTTCACTCTGACGTCAGACAGCCACAATGCCGTTTGAATCTGCTGCCATGGTCAAGTTATGGAAATCGCTCTCTAGTTTTAATGTTTTAATATACAGAGTGAATATACTGTTTAGTCTGGAGAAGAGGAAACTGAGGGGAAACCTCATTGCTCTCTACAACTACCTGAGAGGAGGTTGTAGCAAGGCAGGTCCAGGTCTCTTCTCCAAAGTAACAAGGGACAGTACGAGAAGAAATAGCATCAAGCTGCACCAGGAGAAGTTTAGATTGGATATTAGGAATTCTATGAAATAAACAATGTTTAATTTAGCAGTAATATGCTGTAGTACACGTTGGGAGGATGAGTAACTCAAAACTGGGAGACCAGTTCCCAGATAGCTTTGGGGTTGGTTCCCTGCCTAGCTGAGCTTCAGCTGAGGTGGGGTGCTTTTTGAAGGCTCCTTGCAGGTACTAGGCTGTATATGTCATGGTATACAATATTCCCTATCATTTTGAGTGTGCTATTGTATTGCAATGGGAATTGCTTTCAAAAGGATGCAGGTAAGTTCTATCATATGGGTGCTTTTTCCTGTCTTCAGGTTATATATGGAGAGGATATTTTCCATGAAAGATGGCTATTGAATAGTGGTCTAAACCAGTTTTCCACTATTTCAGCCTTTTTCATATTACGAATACTTTGCTTTGGATTTTTTTTTGCATATAAATTTTTCCTCAAAATTAGAAAAATTGTCGCCATTCTGGAGAACTGTGTTGAGAACGTACTAAGCTAAATAAAATTGGGATCTAAATTAATAGACTAAACGTTTTAAATGGGGATATCATCTTCACTGATATGTAACATCGCCAATATATTTTTTTAACTAGGACTGAGATTTCTGTGCTGTGTTATACAATACTCAAGCCCTATTATGGTTTTTAAAAGAATCTGTATGAGCATGAAACCAAGTTTCCATTGATTTTGGATTGTCTCTGTGATACAATAGAGAAGTAACAAATGGTTTTCCTTCATGGAAGGATATGCATTTTACATTTTTTCACCATAGTTGTGCTTGAAAAATTGCTATTGTGCTTGTTGTATTTAAGTTGTTTATAATTAGTGTGTTCTTAATGTGTAGGAAACCAAAATACTTTTGCTAACAGCTGGGTAGTGTGTACCTACATTTCTGCCATCTGGTCCCACAGTCTTGGCTAATGCAGTGGGCTGGACTTACCATACAGTCAATATTCCATAGAAATATAAAGAAATCGAGAGGATGAGTAGAAGAGAGAAGGAAAGATACTGAAGCGTACATATAGAGAGAAGATGTAATTTCACAGTTAACTGTTCACCTAAATACTTTACACATTAGTTGGATAGTGTTCAGTATCTCAAAAAAAACCAACTAAACTCTTTCAGTATGCTAATAGATGCAAATGTTAATCAGTACTCTATCTTTAGCCCTTTGCCCTTTCCACCCTAGTCACTGAATATGTGCCAGAACCCCTACCCTTACATCCCCACCTCTGCTTTTATCTGACTAACATGTTTCTGTTGCCTGGATACAATTGGAACACATGAAAGAATGCTACTGAGCTGCTGTCAAGATGGCCATTTTATTCCAGTGATTTATAAATGGATTATCTGTAAAAATGGCTCAGCCTTTTATGCAAGCACCCTACAGAGGCAGACATAACTCTAATTGGCTGGTCTCAACAACAGGTCTTGCTGTCCTGTTATTTTACAGCAGTAAGATGATGCTTTACTGCAAATGACAGCAATAAAACCAGGAAGAATTAGCCAACTTGTAATAGTTTTAAACTACAAGTGTACTTATGCATTTTTTTCCTGTCCTTTGTCTTAGATTCTTTTGAGGTATTTGACCACCCCTCAACCCAGAATCTTATTTTCTTCCAAACTCTCTTTAACAACAGGAAGAAACAAGGACCAACAAATTCCCCAGGTGGAAAGAAACCATTGTAACTGAAAACTATGGACCGAAAATTTATTTTTTGCCTTGCAAATCAAATACTATATTGAGGTCCATGTTGCAGGGGCAACATTTATACCACAGGCTAAGGCTTGTTTCATAGAACCTAAAAGGAAGTTGTAGAGAGGAGGGAAGTGGGTTCTTCTCCCTAGTGACAGGGGACAGGACAAGAGGGAATGACCTCAAGCTCTGCCAGGGGAGGATCAGACTGAACATTAGGAAAAAAAATTTCACAGAATGGATCATTGGGCACTGGAACAGGCTGCCCAGGGAGGGGGTTGAGTCACCTTCCCTGGAGGTGTTTAAGGGACAGGTGGATGAGGTGCTGAGGGACATGGTTTTGTGATTGATGGGAATGGTTGGACTCGATGATCCGATGGGCCTCTTCCAACCTGGTGATTCTATGGTTCTATGATATTAGCACTTTTCAATTACTAATCCCTTTTGCAATGTTCTGTTCTTATTGCAATGCAAGGAAATGTTCCCAAGAGTGTAGATGATCAAAATCAACTGAGAGTAATTTAGTTCTGAAATTGTCCTATAACTGTTTTGTGGCAATTGCAACCAATTATTGTAACTTTGATAGCAGCATCACCAGATTGCTTATGAAGATGTGTGTTTGTGAAGCTTTTCGGGCTAGAAGGAAGTGGCAGGTTTTATTGAGAACAAGGAGTGCAGCCACTCCCTTTCTTTCTAGCGCATGGCACTTACCACCACAGATGAAAACTGTAATTTAACAAAAGTGAGATGGACTTGTGATTGCAAGTGGCAAAAAAAGAGGTTTCCCATTCTTATTTTCACATATATCCAGGATTTTGGATTATAAAAAAAGATATTTTCTTGGCAGATTGTAGAAGGTGTAAATTTTATGCCTACCAGGGTTAAGAAGGACATACCTAAATAGCAAGTTACAGTTTTACCTATTTCTTATATTTCTATATCTTTGGGAGGGTTTACAAAAACAGAATTGGACTTTTCATATAAAGAACAGTTAATCTAATATGTTGGTCCTCTTTGTTTCTCTGTAATAACATAACATTGTTTAATAGCACTGATTCAAAAATTTAAAAGTGCATGTTATGCATTACCTACTGACTAATTAGCCACCTACTGCTGACTAATATAAGAAAACTAGAAGCCCTGTTGTTATTCTATAAAAAGCAGTGTTGTTTAAAACACACTTTAGACAGTGGAAGCCTTTCTCACAGAAACTCATTTTACTACAGACTGTAAAAAACTCATATTTTGCCTTGTAGTGTTTTCTTCTAATTCTTGAAGCAAAGTAGACTGCACAGTTCTGGGCTTGCTTTGCATGATTATGCAGAAAGACTATTTAAGCATTAGGAACATTAATTATGCAGAAGCTTTACTGAAGGATTTTAAATAAAAGATTTGTGCACATCGTATTATAATGAGCAAAGTAAATATATTTCTTGCAGTTATAAGAAATATTACTGTACTGAGGATAGAGCAATTTAATCAATAGCAACTGCACAGTGACCTATCAGTGACTTTTTTCCCCCCTTCATATATGTTGGTACCAGAATTTTTAATACTCCATGTAGTTTTCAGAGTCTCTCAGGAGGGCTGTGTGGTCTTTGTAGTGCTGCCTAAGGAGTCTTGACTACGACAGGAATTCTGTGCCAGATAAGTGACCACATCTGTTTCAGTCTCATTCTCCAGTACTTGCAGCTCAAGGTAATGTGCCAGATGTTCTGTTTAGACAGGTGAGATGTGTGTTAGCTGTTCAAAAACATGTTGAAGGAAAGAGCAAAAAGACACTAAGAAAAAATCTTTTGGCTCTCACCTCTTCTGGAATAGTCTCATAAAGTCAGAATCTCAGATGTATCCCACAGGAGTGATTTCTTTTGCTTTTTCTAGAACTTAAAAAAGCCATGCTTCTTAGTTGGACTTCTAGCTAAGGCAGTGGTTACAGTGTTATGGATCACAGCTCTCATGAACAGGGTCACAAATCTGACAAAAATGTACTGCTTATTTTAGTTTTGGAGATCACGCTAAAGAAATGATTGTAACTGGGAGCAACATAGAAACTGATGATCCAAGGAACTGGAAATGAAGAGAATGTCAACTTTAAACACCTCACAATTCACACAGCATTCCCACTAAGCCCCTCTCCTTTGAAACTTGTGCATAGGAACTGTCATGCATATGCTTTAATCCTAACTGAGCAAATTACTTCTTTAAATGTTTCTGTGTATCATTTGTGAAATGCATGAGCATTGCTATATGGCAATATTATATGTGAAATCCTGTGTACATGAGTTTGGATAAAATACTCATTGATTTTTAGTGAGACTGAGGGTTTAACCGTACCTCCTAAATGGTGTGTATTTCAATATACAATCCAAGAAGGAAGGGGGACACCAAGAAAGGGGTCACCAAGAAAGCCAGGGAGGGACTGTTTAGAAAGACTTGTAGTCATAGGACAAGGGGCAATGGCTATTGACTGAAAAGGGGCAGATTTAGACTAGACATTGGGAAGAATTTCCTCACTATGAGTGGAACAGGTTGCCCAGGGAAACTCTGGCTGCCCCATCCCTGGAGGTGTTTAAAGACAGGTTTGATGGACCTTGGGCAGCCTGATCCACTGGGAGGTGTTCCACGTCCATGGCAGGGGAGTTGGAACTAGGTAATCTTTAAGGTCCCTTTCAACCCGAGCTATTCTATGAGTCTATGATTCTAAAACATTTTTTTTAATCCTCTAATATTTTCTGTTCGTATGTATTGAGAACATAGTCAGGTTCCTTCCACCCTGAATCTCAACCCAAAGCATTTGCATACTAACAAGCTAGACTTGCTTGGACTGCTTGCCATGGGACTAGACAAGCCATTCAAACACAGACCAGCACCGTGGCAGAAGTGAATTGCAATAATTTGCTGAAATACAGCCTAGTACTTGGGCAGTCTGATCCAGTGAGAGGTGTCCCTGCCCATGGCAGGAGGGTTGGAACTGGATGATCTTTAAGGCCCCTTTCAACCCTAACTGTTCTATGATTTATGACATTTAGATATGTGTGTGGATCAAGAATGATTGATCCATAGTAGTCCAGGATTACGAACCACTTTAATGAGCTAGCAACTAACACTTACTTAAAAAAATTTAACCTGTATACTTTAGTAGACAAATATAATACTTGGCATATATTCTTATAAGGTTTTACAGTTTAATATTTGATTATAAGTTTCACTTTAATAAGCAGTGACACCGTTTGCCATAACGACTTCCAGACAGTAGTGTTGTGCCACAATTCCATTGATAATGCTGGTATGTCCAGAGGAACAAGAAGGAATACTTGATTTCTTTATATGTCATGATTATGGCTTACTAAACTATTTTTACCTAAAGCATTCATTAAGTTGCTTGGATACTGTCATTCACAAAGAACAACCTGGTGTAATTGTGTGTTCTCGCTTCTCATAAAAATACGCTCCTCCCCAAAAAAGTGCAGCATTCCCATTTAAGCTGTGAGTAAAGGTCACATGAAATAAAGACACACTTCCAGCCCTCCTACTCCATATTATCATCTTTATAGAACTGTATTTTACAGACTTTAAAGCTTACAGGAAAAAAATGTATGAGGACAGATGACTTGAAGAAAAAATGCTGAATTAAATAAAAAAGTTAGAACCTCAATCATGGTTCAGGCCCAAATTGGAATGAAACACCCTACTTAGAAAGAAACACTCTTTTTACTAAGTATAGTTTACTACTGAGTATTCTTGCCAATCACAGCTGTTCATAAGTATAAAAGTATAAAATGCTGAAATAATAGTAATTTGAGAAGTCTGCTTCTTAGCCAGAATCTTGACATAAACTCTTTGCATTTCTGCTTTCTCTTTCTTTACCAGTTACAAGGAGAATTTGTCCAAGAACCCACAAGGTTAACATCAAAGTGACCTTGTTTTGTCAAATAACTTGTTTTAATGTGGGGGATATAAGCAGCGTTCCTTAACAACCAACATTTTTTACTTTTGCGGGATGCTGTTACTGAACACGGTAACTGCAGAAAATTATGGGTTCTGTTGATTTTGGAAATGACTGTTTTTATTACCTTGGTGGATTATAATTTATGGATTAAGCTAATTACACATAAAGACTTGAATCTTAAGTATCTAATCATTATACTTGAACAACACTAAATATTATAGTTAAAGCGGAATACTTTTCCTCAAAAACTATATTATTAAGCTGTAAGTATGATCATTTCAACATCTTCAGGGTGGTGGGCTTTTCCTCCTGTACTTTGAGAACAATATAATCAGTGATGGGCCCTAAATGTGGGTCGATAAATCCATTTTGGGGGTAATATTTCACTGCGTTTTGTAGAAGCTGGCAGGGGGACAACATTGCTGAGATTTGCTGCCTCCAGCCCACGTAGTTAGGTTGTTTATTTCTTATTTATATGACACAGGAAAACATTTCCACAACCAATCCTTTTTTTTTCAGGTATATGATGTCTGTATTAGATTTTCTGTTGTTATCTACTAATGTTCTGAAAGGTTCATGTGCTGGTGGATGCACAGTTGGTTCCTCAGCCCTCAAGACCTGCAAAGAGTCCAGGCTTGCTCTTGGCATGCAAGAGGTTATCTAGTCTTTCTCTGAGATTGTGGATCATTGTTCGGCTTTTTCATAGCTCCTCAAGCTTCATATGAAGCAGTTCAGGTCTTGCCTCTTCCGAAGCATTTATTTTTCATTAATAATAAAACTAGGTATAGAAGGGAAGAATTAGTACGTGGCAAATTGGCGAGGGTAAGGATGAGATGCTTCCCTAAGAAATACGACATAGTTAAAAATCTGTTGTATAAATCATAGTCCTGCCTAACAAAAGAAAAACTGTCCCATTGAGCTGTATTTCTAAAGCATTTTTAAGTGAATAATTTCAAAATCTAGTCATTCACACCAGAACCTTAAGGGAAAAGGTTTATTTCCGTAAGATAATTAAATAGCTCATAATTTACCATTGCAAAATGTATCCAAATTTCATTTCTGGGATTTTGCTTTTTTTTATAGAAGCAATGTTCTCTTCTTTCCACCCAGAGAATAAAACATTTGGCTTAAAGAACAGCCAGCCAATGTACACTAAAGGATGTTCATGTTTCCCTTTTTCCTTCGTTGCTTCCTCAGGATCCGCTGTTTGATGAGTCACTGTAGATTAGAACATCCTTGTGCTTAACAGATCAGTGGGGCACTGAGCTGAACAGCATTTGCTAAAGAAAATAAATCTGAAGCTCAGATTCTTCTCTAGATCCACAAACTGAATATTAACAACTGTGCTCTGGCCTTGAATGTGAGACTAGATAACTGCTTCAACTTTAGTACTGTCTTGCACACTCTCCATGAGCTACTACACTGTAATTTTTCATTTTTGACCTGATGTGTAATTCTCCTTTAGTTACATGCCAGTGTGAAAGTTAACAAACTGTCTTAGCTAATGCAGATTTCTTACATAACTAGCTTTATTTTAATACACCAAGCTTGTTCATCATAGAATCATAGAATCACCAGGTTGGAAGAGAGCCACCAGATCATCAAGTCCAACCATTCCTATCAATCACTAAAACATGTCCCTCAGCACCTCATCCACCTGTCCCTTAAACACCTCCAGGGAAGGTGAATCAACCACCTCCCTGGGCAGCCTCTGCCAGTGCCCAATCACCCTTTCTGTGAATTTTTTTTCCTAATGTCCAGCCTAAATATCCCCTGGTGGAGTTCGAGGCCATTCCCTCTTGTCCTGTCCCCTGTCACTTGGGAGAAGAGCCCAGCTCCCTCCTCTCTACAACCTCCTTAATGCAACACATAAACACATGCTTAAATTATATACTGACAAAGCATGTATTTAAATGTTTCCCTAAGTAAAGACTAGAGTCCCTGTGAGAATAAGTCAAATTTCTTTGGTCAAAAAGTAATTTGGGTCTTGATCATGGCTTCATATATACAATCATCATGTTCTTGACATGTTCTCTACAGATAAGAAGTTCTATTCTGATAAAACTTATACAATAAGAAATATGTGTATATATATGACAACATAAGAGGAATTTCAAAAGAATGAGTTACCATTTTAAATACAACATATTATTTTTATACTATTTCTTATTAACTGATTACGTGTTTGTTTTGTTGGTTTTTTTTTTCAAATGAGCAATAACCTCACATTTCTGACTCTGTTAACATAGACTCCCAGGATGGCAATGAGAAAAGTCTTGCAGATGCAAGTTTTGTTATTCTCGTGACACCTGGATCTATAATATTTCCAGAAATTCCATATGGCGTTCTAGTAATTCATGGATCTGAAACCAACTTAGAAGTAATCCAGCATTTTCTAGCCATTTAATGATCTAAAATCTTCAGGTTTGGTTTGTATTTCTAGCGATTCCAAATCTGGAACTTTTCTAAGGAAAACCCTTGGCTTTCCAGGAATTTCCACACACTTTTATTGGAATTTTCATCTTGCTTCTGGGAATGCCCTCCACCTGCTTGAAATTTCCCTCACCTTTGCAGAATTTCCTAGACCTGGAATCTTTTTTATAAATTCCTCATGGCTTGCTAAGAATTTTCTGCCCTAGAACTATTCTAGGAGACACAGATACCAGCTTTGGAGGAGTACCCCCAGCAACTTTTAGAATTTTTTTTTTTTTCTAGGAATGTTCAGACATGTTTCTAGGACTTCCTGCATCTGGATCCATTCTAGGATTTCCCTTTAGCTTTTATTAAGATGGTCTCATATCTTTCTAGGAAATCTGGTCTTCTATTTTCTTCTGTTATCCCTGACTGCTACCTTTCTAGGCATTTCCTGGTGTTTCCTGGGTTTTGCTGGTTCTGTAACTTCTCCAAGCCTTGTTCCCATGCCTCCTAGGAAGTTCTGGGTCTGGAACTCTTTGTAGAAATTTCCAGCAGGTTGCAGACCTGCCACCTTGGCCACTGTAAAGAACCATATTTCTTTACCAGCAGTAATTATTTAAATGCTGATGAAGTTGATTAAGTCTAATACAAGCAAGTCAATGTAATCCAGTGTAATATTTCCATGCAAATATCAGAGCTTAAGTCATAAATTAGACTCCATTTTTGCTTAGTATATATAAAATTTTGGAGTAGATGTTAATGTAACATGTATTAACTCTTTACAATCAGTATGTTTGTCTGCTTAGAGACCTAAACGTTTCTGTGACCTATTTTGTTAGTGAATTGAATTTCCTTTCTCCTCTGGCCATAGTGGTTCACAGTGACATAATTTTCTCCCTTACGTAGATTGCAAGACTCTTGCCCACTGCCATACTGTGCAAGTGCTTCATCTTCAAGCAGGCACAGAAGCATCAACGCTAAGTTGAACTCATTCTGTCACCTTGAACATTTTCACCTCAGGAAAGAGCAGGAAGGCTTTTTCTTTTCAGTGGCACATTTTGGGGGTTGGTTCTGGATTTGTCTTTTGCTTTCATCGACAGTATGAGTCATAGTTGATTTCCTGCCTCACCTCAGCATTACGCTCCAGCAGCATTTTTGCTACCAAGGCCAATGACAATATCTTTCATATTGCTTGCACAGAAAAATGTAGGAACAGTTGCTTTAAAACCACTATGCAAACTTCTGACCACATATATACATCCTTGTGTGTGTGCACATACATTTGGACGGCTGCTACAAACAGAAGCAGAGGTATAATTGCCTTTACTCAGTTTGGCTGCCCTCCAAAATGATGCAGAAAGTCACTTCTCAAAATTGTCCTTAACTGAACTATAAAAAGATGTCCGGGAGCTGACTTTACAGGAGCCATATGTGTACTTTTGCATATATTGCTATTTTTCTGTATAGAGAGTATATCGCTGCCTGTTTGTGGGAGGTAGGCACAGGAGGCCACATGAAGAGCTGCATTTCCTTATGTAGGATTCCTTTTTTTGAAGGGGAAAAACATGTATGACCAGAATTTGTCTCTGCAGTATTTGGAAATGGTGTAAAAATTTTATGTACAGTAAAAAGCAGAGGAATGTGATCTTAGAGAGCCTCTGAGAAAGGACATGGGGGAATTACTGATTAGAGAATCTTGTTTGTCTGTGTAGGGATCAAAGGGGCAAAACATAGTCCATAACACTCACCATTTTTTAATTATAAACTCCAATTAAGTGATGCAGAATAATCTTCAGCATTCCATCTGGCAGCGACGAGGAGAGAGAGAGAATAGCAGCTAACGACATTAATCAAGGCTTGAAGTAGACAGGTTCAAGTACTGCAGGCTTTGTTTTAAAAAAATGAGTTGGGGACAGGGTTAGCCTTTGAATAAGATTCCAAAACCACTGTGCACAGCCCAACAGAGTGGAGCATCGTTAACCCTTTGGCTGCTGGTGTGTTCTAGGCTACAGCCAGATGACCAACCTACTGTCATTTACTATCAGTTGCTCCTGTCAAATGTGAGGTTAATACTGAAGCATAGGAAAGACCTTTTTGGAATACCAATGTCAGTCACCAGAGGCTGCTTAGAAAAAAAAAATTGTTAATTTGGTCCACATTTCACAATGGTTTCAAAAAGTGAAACAATTTTATTTCTTTTAAATTATTTTAACAACTACCATATGAAATCAACAATCCATTTTTATATGTGTATGCCATAGACAGGCTACTATGTGATATGTATCATTTTACTTTACGGTCCTGCTTGAAAGAATAATAGGAGAAATATTTATATTGGCAATGAGAAAATTTTATGCACGCCATATATATGTTACAGTCATATAAGGTCCAATATAAAAAAATTTATAAGACTCTGCTTGCGACCCTTTCTGTTTAACCAGTTAGGAAAGTCTCCTTGAAAAAAGTTCCTTCCTGACCTTACACACAGCTGCAGACGACGATGCCAACGTTCAATGCAATTTTGCAAATTGTTTCCTGGAAGGCTGTTGAGGATCTCTATCACTTTCACTTTCACGTCTTCTACCAGCAAAAATGGGTTCCTTGAGCACCAACTGGATCTTTGGGATCTCTTCACCATAAGCCTCAGTCAATAATGGAAGTTTCTGTCACATATTTCTTCATATACTCAACATACTCGATGCAAACTTACTGTTCACTCTTGCACACCAACATTTTCCAACTGAAGGTAGGAAATCATCTCTATTTGAACATGTGTCATCCACTTGTACTAAGCGAAGAGATGGAGTCAAGCCTTTTCTTACCATGACAGGTCAGAACATGTTCTATAACTGCCTCTCTCTCTCCCATCCTTCTCTTGGTTCTCAAGCTCTAGGGGTGGCCTTTTTTTTGTGTATTTCAGAACTTCTCAGATATACATTCATGTATATATATAGTAAATTGTTCTTAAATATATTAAGAACAATAATTGGCATCACGAACACTTAATGCAGAGGAAAATCTTTGACATCACAAGAAGGGCTCTGAGATGCTCTAAACACTTAGTTGAGCTAAATACCCAGGATGTTGTTTCTGTTTTTTTTCCAGCTTACCATTGAAATGAAAGAAAAAGAATCAGGTAAATGCACAATTATTTTAAATCACTTTCAATTTATCCTAGAAGAAGTCAAGGGAATTTTTCCAGCAGAATCCTTGATGTCAGGAAAGGATGAAGCCACTAGTCATGGAAGAAAGCAAGGAAACAAAAATTAGAATGCATGATTTTTATATCCCTGGCATATATATCTTTACACATCCCTGGCACTTTTGTATGATCTATTTCTAAAATAAATTTTAAACCACAAAAACTAGCATTAGTTTGAATCCTCAAAGAGACTTGGTTTCTGTAAGAATACACATTTCTATGAAATGCCGAGAAGACAATCAAACAAATAAAAATGTATGAGGATAAATAAAAGTTTATCTTCACTACAGAGTTAAGAAGACCTAAACACTTCCATTGGTATCTCAGATACATGCTGTGAATGTTGAGTTGTCCTGTGCAGGGACAGGAGTTGNATCCTTCTCTTGGTTCTCAAGCTCTAGGGGTGGCCTTTTTTTTGTGTATTTCAGAACTTCTCAGATATACATTCATGTATATATATAGTAAATTGTTCTTAAATATATTAAGAACAATAATTGGCATCACGAACACTTAATGCAGAGGAAAATCTTTGACATCACAAGAAGGGCTCTGAGATGCTCTAAACACTTAGTTGAGCTAAATACCCAGGATGTTGTTTCTGTTTTTTTTCCAGCTTACCATTGAAATGACAGAAAAAGAATCAAGTAAATGCACAATTATTTTAAATAGCTTTCAATTTATCCTAGAAGAAGTCAAGGGAATTTTTCCAGCAGAATCCTTGATGTCAGGAAAGGATGAAGCCACTAGTCATGGAAGAAAGCAAGGAAACAAAAATTAGAATGCATGATTTTTATATCCCTGGCATATATATCTTTACACATCCCTGGCACTTTTGTATGATCTATTTCTAAAATAAATTTTAAACCACAAAAACTGGCATTAGTTTGAATCCTCAAAGAGACTTGGTTTCTGTAAGAATACACATTTCTATGAAATGCCGAGAAGACAATCAAACAAATAAAAATGTATGAGAATAAATAAAAGTTTATCTTCACTACAGAGTTAAGAAGACCTAAACACTTCCATTGGTATCTCAGATACATGCTGTGAATGTTGAGTTGTCCTGTGCAGGGACAGGAGTTGGACTTGATGATCCTTGGTGGGTCCCTTCCAACCTAGGACATCCTATGATTCTATCGCTCTGTGAATACAGTTAAATTATTCTCTTATACCTTGTTCAGAAGGCAGAATTGACTAGTAGATACTTGATACCTTTTCCTGTAATGGACAGTAACAAATATTTAAAATTAAAGCTTATCTTAACTATTTAGGATAGGTTACAGACAATAACCAGCTCTGTGCTGGTACATTTGTTAAGTGTGGTTAAAGATATCTACAGAAGACACAGCATTGTGATACCAATAACAGTGATTTAGATGGGATATTAGGAAGAAATGTTTTCCTGTGAGGGCAAGGAGGTCCTGGCCCAGGTTACCCAGAGCAGTGGTGGCTGCCCCATCCCTGGAGGTGTTCAAGACCAGGTTGGATGGGGCTTGGAGCCCCTGATCCAGTGGGAGGTGTTCCTGTCAAGGGCAAGGGGATGGAATTGGATGATCTTTAAGGTCCCTTCCAACCCAAATCATTCCATGATTCTATAAAAAAAAAACTAAAACCTTGAGGTCATTGTCTTATTTTGGCTCCTAAAGCAGAATAATTGGATTCATATAAGCTCTATTAATACAATTGCTATTGTTTTAAATCCTGCTACGTATTACATGGTTTTACTGTTGCTGAAACAAAGGAAAAAAATCACATTGAAATTTGGCCAACAGAAGCTAGTCATAGCAGATCCTCTGTTTCTAAGAATGGAAGGAAGAGGGGAAAGAGATCATTTGGATTTACTGAAATCAATACAGCATTTCTCTTGATACTAAAGATTAGGGTCAGTAGAGCATTATCTCAAACATCTGGATTTTTTAGTATTTTGTGGACTAAAAATAAATAATATTAAGGCCTTGAGGAAAGTCATAGGCAATTAAGGACATGACTTGATGCCAGGAAAATGAGAGTTCAGCTGAGGGTGAAATGTCTCTCTTTAATTCCCTCTTTCTCCCGACTTTTGGCAGGTGAAATCTTTCACTATTGAAAAACTTAAACAAGCAGAAGCAATAGCTAAATATATTATATTTCAAAGATATTTATAGCTTTTAGTCATGCTAATTTTATGAATTTTGTGTAATTCTTCAGGTATAAAGTGAAGCTTTCCTTTTATATATATATATATCATAAATAATGCATTATTCAAAATTAGCAGAATGAGTTAATATTTACCAGTAGGTGTTTCTTCATTGTTTGTTGTTTGTATTGACCACATCTAGGTCATGGCGGTAAATCATTGCCGTCTGACATCTCCTCTGCTTCCTCTGCATAGCCATTCTCTGTTTCTTTCTACCTAGTTTCCAAATGAACAATCACAACAGTGGCACCTCTTCCAATAATCTCAATATCAAGAAAAAGTATTTGGAGCCTCATCTAGGCTCATAATACTTATTCATCTGAGCTGAGAAAACATCTGTGTGTCTCACGTTGAGGCATGCAAGCATAGCTGGGATTCTGAAGGAACAATACAGAGGCAGACCTAAATTTTAAAGAATTCTGTCTCAAACAGTTAATTATTTTTGTCCAAGAAACATAACAATCACCATTTTCAACACTTCTGGGAGCTTGGGTTTTACTCCATTTGCACAGAGTCTGAAAGCTTTGTTCATTAGTGTGCTAACTCTATTTGTGATGTGACCTCCTGGCAGTGGGACAATCCACGGGCTGAGTCAGCGACGGGTGTAGCTGTTCCTGCTTTAAGGCTTTAATTTCAGTTGTCATTGCTGATAAACCACTGCCACCCACTCCTTCCTTTCAAGCAAACTTGAGTGCATGAAAGCCTTGCGGAAGATAACACAGCCCGTCAAGCAGGAGTGCAGGTTATCTGTGGAAGCACCCAGAGGACTTGCAGCACTGGTGTGATCCTGTAATGGATAAAGCCAGAAGATTTCAGCCCCCCGGATGTCAGCCGTCACTTCACACTGGCTTTCAGGGCCCTTCCAAAGTAAATAAGTTGGGAAGAAAAAGGAAAGCTGTTCCACCATATGGTTTTGGAACTGAATCAAAGGATATATATCAACCATAATACAATAAGATAACAAGCAGTGCCTCAGAAATATGTAAATGGTTTATAAGTCATAATTTTCTACAATTTGTTTTAAACTTTTTTTTTTTTTTTGCAACGGCTTTTGTAAAAATTTACAGCAATTAATTCCTTGTATTTACTTGCACTTTCTTGCCTGAAAACAGAGGTCACTTTTTTTTCTCCAAGTTTGTTGTTCAGATAGACGCTTACCTGCTCAGGACTAGATTCATCTGGTAGCAGTGTGATTGACTGAAGGAAGTCAGCTGTCTTGTCTCAGCAACAGAATGTTTAGTTTGATGTTTACATGGGGATTTTCACTAAATTCATTAATCTTCAATAATGTCTCTGCAAAAGAGACAGATAATCCTTAATGAAAAGTTGGGTTTTTTTCTGAGGATCAGTTAGTCTAAAGGTATTCAGCTTCCATTAAAAGAAAGTATCTGTTTTGAATTACTGTTATCTCCTAAGAAGGCTGATTCCATTTCCTTTTTCTGTTTCCCAAGCTAAACTTCACCTTTGCTTGCTCTTTGCTCCAAACATACACAAGATATTAGTTTAGCTTTTTCATATACAAGCCTAATCGGTTCTGTTTTGCTAGAATATACACTTGACCAAGCTGAATTAAAAACAAGTATGTAAAAAAAAAAGAGAACTAAAATAAGAATCCTTTTGATAGCAATGCAAAAGCATGCATACAATGCTGTTATGTGTTTTCAATAGTTATTTTTCTGCCTTATAGCTTTTCAGTTTATTCTCTTCAGTCAGTAGAATCATAGAATGGGTTGAGTTGGAAGGGACCTTTAAATGTCATCCAATCCAACCCCGCCCTCAAAGAGTAGGGACTTATTTAAAGTTGCTCAGAGCCCCATCCAACTGACCTTGAATGTCTCCAGGGATGGGGCCTCCAATACTTTTCTGCATAACTTGTGCCAGTGTATCACCACCCTCCTTGTAAAAAAAATTCTTCCTTGTATCCAGGCTAAATCTACTCTCCCTTAGTTTAAAACTATTATAAGTAGGCTGATAGTCTAAGTATTAGCAACACATGAATATTTTAAAAACTATTAATCAATATGTACAAGAACATGAAAAAGGTTTCTCTTAACCCAGGTGTGATGGTTCTATGCAGATGGAAACACTGTTAGCAAGTTATTTAGGTAAGTAGACTGTTGTAGCTTGTATTTTTTTTCCTTGAAGTATATAAGTGCTAATGTTGCAATTGCATGATGACATGATGACTGAGGCAATCAGTTCCTGTCAGTAAAATTCAGCTTAAAGTTTACCATGGGAAATGCATTAAAACTGCTCTGGATGGTTACAGATGAATGTAAGGTTCACAAAATTGTTCTTAAAATTATTGGATATGATCCTGTTTTCACTATAGCAAATGGAAATTCCTTAAAGATTTCAGTAAGATCGTATTTACTCATTCCAGAACCAGGCATATCTTTTGATTAGTTGTCACTCTATGTAAACTGGAGTTAAATAAAATATAGGATGAAAAAATAGATAAAGCAGCACAGGAATATGACTCTGTAAAGTTGCTATAGCTCTGATTGAATGTAAATACAGAATTCTTTTTTTATATTGAACCTATAAACAAATATCAGTTTAGTAGTTGCAAAGGAATTAAAATCCTGGATCTCAGTCACAATTTCACCTTTATTTTATATCACTGGATCTATGATTTATAGAGAGTGGGAAAGTCATTTCTTCTTTTTAATGTGGTTAGGATGAAGCTTGGGATATAGTAGGAATACCTACTTGGAATGAATTGGAAATTGTATGCTATAGCAAAGATTTGTGATTAAAAAAAATATATGTTGAGCCTGTCCCTTTCAAAATGTACATGATGTGATAAAATTCTACCAAACCACTGCAGATTTCCAAAGCAACTCTATTAAGCTACAACTATAAAAACAAAACCAAGTGTGAAAATCTATGCCTACCTGTATGTGTAAGAATCTATTTGCTTTAATGACTCACTCTCATTAAGCTCACTCTTTCTTATTCTTCCTGACAATGTCTCGTCGTTATGCTTGAGGCACATTGGTATTGTTTAAGTTACCTCTTTCTAGACTGGAAGAAACCAAAGAACTAATGGATATTAAGATGCAACTTCCTTAACATTTGCTAGTTTAAAGTATTTTCAGTAGTACTACATTTACTGATTTGATATTTTCCCTTGATATAAACTTTGACATCTGGAGGTAGAAGGATAGCACCAAAGCCGCTTTTAAGAACTGGAGCCCCCAGATGAGATGCAGTATTGATGATGAGAGCTCCTTTTCTACTGTTTTGCAAAGCCAAGCCGGTAATTTTTGACCCATTATAAAAAATGGACTAAGCTAACCGTATAACTTTAACCTGAAAGAGATTAGGAGTGCTGGCAAGAAGAGTTTATAAAGGCTTTTCTTGGCTTTCCCATCTCCCTGCCAAGATGCAGGGTTGAGTATTCTAGCCATTTCAAGGCATAGATGATGAGTTTCACTTCACCACCTTGATAGGTACTTTAAGCTCATAGGCTGGATCTTATCTGGAAACATATTACAAATGACAACATAGGTAACAGTTTTGTTTGATAGGTGGTAACTAACTGGCGAGAACTAGACTCTATTTCAGCAAATTGCGATTCACTTCTGCCACAGTGCTGGTCTGTGTTTGAATGGCTTGTCCAGTCCCATGGCAAGCAGTCCAAGCAAGTCTAGCTTGCTAGTATGCAAATGTTTTGGGTTGAGATTCAGGGTGGAAGAAACCTAACAATGTTCTCAATACATACGAACAGAAAATATTAGAGGGTTAAAAACTGGTTTAGAATCATAGACTCATAGAATAGCTTGGGTTGGAAGGGACTTTAAAGATCACCTAGTTCCAAACCCCTTGCCGTGGATGTGGACACCTCCCACTGGATCAGGATGCCCAAGGTCCATCCAACCTGGCTTTAAACACCTCCAGGGATGGGGCAGCCAGAGTTTCCCTGGACAACCTGTTCCAGTGCCTCACCACTCGCATTGTGAAGAAATTCCTCCTTATGTTTAGAGAAATTCTTTCTGACGTCTATCCAAAAGATTCTGCTCATTTGTATGTTCATTTTAGGAAATAATCTTGTTGTAAGTATAACAAAACTGCAAAAGATGCTGAGAAACTACTAAACTGCCAATAAAAGGTTCTTGCCATAGAAAAGCAGACTTTCAATTGAATCAAGTAGTTTATTAACTCAGTCCTATCAGATAATTTTATAGGTAGTGCATGTTTCTATTTATTATTGCATTTCTCATCTTACTAAATTTCAATGTGACCTTTAATGTTCACATTTTAACTCTGTTGTAGTCATCTATACACAATTAAATGTAATTCTTACCAAGAAACAGCAGCCTTGCTTTCTTAGGAAATTGAACAATTCTTGGCAAGCAGCTAGTCTATGGCTAAATTGCATTCTCAAAATCTTTTTATCTTAAAATTACTCTCTAAATGTAAATGAAGTCTTACAAGGCAGAAATGCTTTACACTTTTGTGTTTGCCTCAAAGCAAATAATATTGTACAACCTACTAAAAAGCCAGTGTATTCATTATATATAAATGTTTCAAATACGGAACAATAAAACCTCCATATAAAATTATAAATAAATGGAGATTTTAACTTCAATTATATAGAATGTTTTCAATTATATGGGTTGTTTTGCCAACTTGTGAAAGAAATTTAGCAGAAATTCTTATGGATATGGAAAGAAAGAGATTTAGATATAAATTGATTCTAGGTAACTATTTGAAGGAATAGTAACAGCTGACAAATGTTCTTCTTGGTATAATTACATAAAACGCTGCAATCAAAGACTGAGGACAGTGTAAGGAGTTTCATCCTTGATGTTACAAGTTGAATAGCTGCAAAAAAATTAAAATCCAAGGTTTTGGGTATAAACATTAAAAATTCTGGGTACAAGTGTAGCCACTGTCTGAATTCAGTAGTAAACGCACTGCAGTTTTTAGCCTGAAGAGTGACTAGTATTAGATAATGAACCNCTAGTCTATGGCTAAATTGCATTCTCAAAATCTTTTTATCTTAAAATTACTCTCTAAATGTAAATGAAGTCTTACAAGGCAGAAATGCTTTACACTTTTGTGTTTGCCTCAAAGCAAATAATATTGTACAACCTACTAAAAAGCCAGTGTATTCATTATATATAAATGTTTCAAATACGGAACAATAAAACCTCCATATAAAATTATAAATAAATGGAGATTTTAACTTCAATTATATAGAATGTTTTCAATTATATGGGCTGTTTTGCCAACTTGTGAAAGAAATTTAGCAGAAATTCTTATGGATATGGAAAGAAAGAGATTTAGATATAAATTGATTCTAGGTAACTATTTAAAGGAATAGTACAGCTGACAAATGTTCTTCTTGGTATAATTACATAAAACGCTGCAATCAAAGACTGAGGACAGTGTAAGGAGTTTCATCCTTGATGTTACAAGTTGAATAGCTGCAAAAAAATTAAAATCCAAGGTTTTGGGTATAAACATTAAAAATTCTGGGTACAAGTGTAGCCACTGTCTGAATTCAGTAGTAAACGCACTGCAGTTTTTAGCCTGAAGAGTGACTAGTATTAGATAATGAACCAGAGTCAAACCCCAATTTCTAGACAGGTTTACACATAGGAACAGACGTATGTGTAGGTTGAGAAAGGGTGGATTTCACCTGCCTGGAAACCAGCCTAGTACAGCCATTCTAAAGCACTGTGGAGCCTGAATACTCTGCTGTGGGTCACTCCATCTTCATTGCTGAGGTTCAAACTTGCCTGAGAAACAAATCCTACTGAGCACATTGCACAAGCCAAATTACAGCTTTGATGTGATTTTGTAGCATTTTGGTCCCTATGTGGTTTCAATTAACGTTTTGATTTTGTGCTGGAATAGAGTCCTCACACAGTCAGATTCACCTGAGACAGAATGTGGAAGAATAGAGAACACTGCGATTGTGAAGGGGTGAGAAATTCAGTGTAAATCCAAAGCACAAATGAATATGAAGTGACAAGAAGTGAGTTATTTATTCCAATAGTTATAACAGTTCTTGCAGGAAAATGCTTAATATAAACCAGTCAAAAACCAAAAAATGTTTCATTTATTTATTTAAGTACATCATATTAATGATCATAGTAATTTATTCTCCTGTACTATAATTACTTTTTTTAATTAAATAGGTTTTTGTGATGAGTAGTATCGATCAGAACCAACTCTTCCTATTTCAGCCTTTTGGAATGAGAATACTGCCTGTAATTTTTTGCTGGTTTGTAAGACTAGAAGCACATGATGTAAATTTAATTTTTAACAGGCTATGAGCATCCTCTCCTCTACACTTCAAAACAACTCAGTGAAGTAGCCCATAATAAAAAACCTGTTTCTACTTCTCTGTTCAGAAGTGTATTTAAAGTGCATCTGAAAGTTGAGGGAAAAATGAAGAATCTACAATTCCTAAAGTTCAAGTTAAATGAACTCTTAATTTTAACCAATTGTCGAATGATTTTGGCAATCAAATTAGAAGATCATGATTTTTTTATTATTGATATAATTTTGCGTTCTTATCCTGTAACGGCTGTTATAATGCATCATCTGAATGAGTTAATTAATAGAAGTAGAAGAGCAGAGAGTGATCAGAGAAACCAACACAAATTCTTTGGAACTAAATGACAGTAATTTACAAGAAACAATTAATTCTGTCTGCAAAATAACTTCATTATGAGTACTGCTGGTACGCAACAGAACATGGTTAAACACTTCAGACATAGGTTTAAATGGAAGAGTGTCCTCTTTAATATTGTTATAAACTATGAAAGAAAACCATTTGTATATGGTTACTGTCTTACCCTATAAGATTCTTGTAACTGGTGGTCTGAGGAAATCAGACAAGGTAGAAACAAATGATACTATTTAGAACTTATAAATGGTTTTCCATTGTCTGAGAAAGCTAGTGGAGCGAGGGTAGACATGCCCATCTCATTGAGAAACACATGAACAACAGTCATTTCAGTTGCCACTTGTGAGTAAAGACAGATTCACTCCCTGTTTCACAATCTTCTGCTCTTTCTCTCTACATGAGACTCAGACCATATGTCAGAAAGCAATCTCTGTTCCAAATAAATACCCAAGGAAGGGAAATATCTATCAAAGTGTCCTGTGACAGCTGCCCACACAGAGGTTACCCTGAAGACAATTGCATCATGTCATGGTTGTAGAGATGCAAACACTGAATGCATTGAAATCCCTTTGTACCATAGGTCATGCAGAAAATGTTTCACAAGCACATGCTTGAAAGTGTACAAGGTGCTGTCAGAAACACTCATTTCAAAGATGTGTTTGATGCAAAAATCTTGATCACCAGCACCTGGTGGTCCCTATATACTATATATCCTTATATACTTCTAAGATTGTAGGCTTGCTTATTGTCTTAAGTGAAGACATGGCATGAATGGAAGATCTAATGCACATAGTTCTTCTAGTGCTTTTCCTATTTCATGAACTAAGTTTCTCAATCCTTTCCTTAAGAATCAGTGAAATTAAAACCTCTTTCTTCTTATTATTAAAATATCTCCACTTGTCTCCAGCAAAATAAAGCTAAATAGTCAGTCATCTACTGGACTCCATTCAAAATCTTTTGATTAAAGTTAAAATAGGCACTTTATTATAAGAGTAAATGCTATAAAAATAGTTCTAAGAATATTCATTTATTATATCACAATTGGAGCAGCAGTGAGCAGCATATATCATTTTGCAAGAGGGGAAAGAACATGACATATGTTTATCTTAAGGTGCTATGAGATCTTTGAATATAAGAGGCTTAAAAAGTGTGTGGTACTCAAAAAGTGGGACTATTAAATCGGATCATTTCACTTTACCATATATGAAATAAATCAACAAAAGGAAAAATGTTATCAAGTAGTGATAAGTGAACGACATATTCAGCTAGTTCCAAAAATAGTTAATAAAAAAAGTTAGTAGTGTTGATTCAGAATATCTCATTTCCTTCAACATCCTGATCTCATCGAGTTCAGCTATAAGGGAAAGTTTGCATAGCAAGATGGTGTTCTAAAATAAGAAGTCAATTGGAGCTGGATGCATGGCGTCTCAACATTCGTTGTATCTAGCACATCTTTATTCAATGAAGGAATAAACTTTGAAACTTACACCCACTCAATGGGTACCTGGGAATGAAATTTGGAATGTACTTATGAGTTAAAAAGATATTTGGAAAATGGTATTAAATAACAGCAGACAACTTCTTTAATTCAGTTTCCCTCTTCTGCTTTGCCACCTTCTGCTTTGGGCCCCCAGAGTTACTATTCTGTGAGGGAACGGTACATCATCAGGAGAATAGACAGGAGGCTGTTTCTGCCATCTGAACTCTTCATTTGATTAGGAGGAGGATGAATATATAGTCCATGTACCAGCAGACGGGGCAAGAAGGCTGTCCAGCCAAGCACCACATGGAGAAAGAGTGTCCACACCACGGTTGCGTGGGTGGAAAGTGTGCAGAGCTGCCACTTTGAACTTTGCATTCTCCTCCCTAATAGGGCGAATGAGGAACAACTGCAGGTTTAGTTTTTCCACCAAGCAGCATTTTTGCCCACAGTCTCTGGATTGTACTTTTTTTTTTTTTTTTTTGGAGAGGGAAAGGAGGTAGGTGAGTGGGATGTGTTCCTCCATTCTGGGAGGAAAAGGGAATTGAATGAAGAATCTCAGTAATTGTGGAAGATGCTCTTGTTGGTGCAGTAGAGGGACTAAGGTCCCTCTCAGAGGTTTAAAATCCTCTTATCAACCACCAAGTTTGTGACACAGCCTTAGCAGTTCAATTGTGCCCATTTTCTGGCTCAGTGACATGAATGCTGCTTTAGGTCAAATAAAATATATGAAATCTGCCTAATTATAAACACATTAGCAGCATCATTCATGTGGTTAATATTAATCTCATTCTTAAGTGAATGACTGAATCACACTCTTTAAAGTGAAAAGTACAAGTCATTAAAAAAGTTGCATGGATGCGTACTGTGAACAACAGCGTTTTGTTACTCATTCACTATAGCTGACTTAGACTTTTCATCAGAAAGCCTCTGGCTTTTCAGAAAATGAATAAAGAAGTGAGAAAATTGAAAGCTAACTTTGGGTACCTTTTCATTATTTGCTGCAGGTGTAAGTAGAATTTAATCAAGAAATTGTTAAACCATAGAAAAGCAGGTTTCTGGGTGTATCATTCCACAGGTGACAACAGTGAGTATACAAGTAGGATCTAGGGAGTTAATTATAAGAGTGATTAACAAATCAAACTAATATAATAAATTATTTGGTGCTAGAAGTATCTTACCTAATCCAAAGTGAAGAGAATACTACAGCCAGTTTTAAAACTATTCAATAAATGATGTATGGTGGAACATCTACCTTTGTTGCCTTCGCATACTGCGTAGGTGTAAGATCAGATCTCTTATTACTTATGGAATACCAGCTCCTGGTTCATTTTATTTTGTATCTTATTTATTTTATTTTTTAATCTAAATTCAAAGTAATCACAAGCATTTCTATATTCCAACTATGAGAAGTAAATGATGTTAATCTGTTCTTATCCTTTATATAGTTTCTTTGAACTCTATTTCATCTTCTACAAAGGTACTGCTCATAAATAACATTATTTGGATTATAGTAGCACATAGGCTCCTAGTCATGAATAGAGATTCCATTTATACCAGATACTGGATTTAATATCTGGGATATGTCCAGTATCTGGGAGAAATATCCTCACTTGTCACAAATCAAATGTTCTCATCCTTTAAAATGTTTGTAGGTAAAAATAAGATCATGTGCATAGGACATAGCATTTCAGGAGGAACGATCTATTTCTTTTTCTCAAAAGAACCAAACTAATGGATGCCAGCAGTTGTCCTTCAGGGACAAGCTTTTTTTTCTTACGGGAGTAAAAGCTATGTTGTTTGTTATTAAGTGCCTCCTCATGCTTGGTTTTGAACTACATGAAAAGATGCGTGTATGACTTTGCTGGCCAACTGATGCCATCTGCTGGGGTCTGTCTAAAGAACTGAAGTGACTCATCATATATTTTCAGACCAGTTGCTCAATGTTAGTTGATCTTAAAGCAAAGCTAGTTTAAATGAAGATTTTTTTTTTTCAATGTGATTCTCAGTATCTGGGACACTGAGGTCATGCAAGCCTTATTCATGTTTCTTGATTGATTGGCTTTGGGTTTTGGTGTTGCATTGCTCATTTAGCAAATTTTCAAGTCCTTAAAAAATTGAAGACATCAGCAGCAAGATCCAGTGTTTTTGAATACAAGATCTAATTATCAAGATTACTTAAGTTCTTTGACTTAAACAAACATCACTTTGTGCATTCAGTTTTAAATGTGGGATTATTTTTTTTTTTGCTATCAATGAAGTATTTCATAAATATATATGCATGTTAGACATTTGCTTAACTGGTATACTGGTATAACTGGAGAAAGGAGAATCTGGCCACACAGTTACGTGACTTACAATCATAGAATCAGAATAACCAGGTTCAAAGAGACCCACCGGATCATCATGTCCAACCATGCCTATCAAACACTAAACCATGTCCCTCAGCACCTTGTCCACCCGTCCCTTAAACACCTCCAGGGAAGGTGACTTAACCACCTCCCTGGGCAGCCTGTTCCAGTGCCCAGTGACCCTTTCTGTGAAATTTTTGTTCCTAATGTCCAGCCTAAATCTCCCCTGGTGGAGCTTGAGGCCATTCCCTCTCATCCTGTCCCCTGTCACTTTGGAGGACCTGCTGGCATTCCTCCTGAGTTTCAAGTTAAACATCTGTTTAAAAGTTTTGCTGTGTTGAGAAATTACAGAGAAGTGCCTGGGCTCTATTGGTTTGGAAGGGAAGCATCATTATCACCCAAGTGGGGAAATTGTAGTGGGCAATCTTGTACAGAAAGAGAGCAGAGCCCACCTGGAGACCTCGTTGTTCCATACCTCCTTTATGGCATCAGATATCATGTGAAAATGAAGAGAACAGAATGGGTCAGAATGTGAAAGCGATGTTACCGGGAGGTTCCTATAAAGACTGTGGCAAAAAGATCTTTTCCACTGAATGGATGTGATGATTCTTCTTTCAGCTATGCAGTTGGCATTCCTAAACTAACTGTGCCAATACTGTAGCAATGGCAACAGAAAAGCTGTTGTTAAAAAGGAGAAAATAAGGCAGTGAGAAAGGATGCAAATTTCCCTTTGCAAAACCAAACAATTTCTGAAACAACAGGTAAGCTACTTTGCTTTTGATGAAGTGTTGACAGAAATGTACAGATTGAAGAGAAGGAAAAAGGTTTTATATTTGCTAATGTTGCTACTTCTTCATGGTTACTCCTTTTGTTAATGACACCTCTAGATAAATTAGCACTTTGGTGCAGCATTTGTATAGATGGAGGAGGGGGAAGAGTCGTAGAAATTTATTTTAAATATATTCACTTATTTATTCAATGACTGTCTGCATCTGCCAATGAGACATGGACTTACTACAGATGGAGCTAATGTATTGGAGAGGTCCAGAAGGCAACACAGCAAGTCCATAGTGGGAACTGAAATAGTTCAAATAATGGCTGGTGGGCTAAAGGTCTGATACCTGTAGAGGAGGCATGTTGCATACTCAGGACAGATGGAGAGAATAGTCCACTTCAAAGAGTTAACTTGTTTTTGCTGTTGTTTAAACAAGGTTCTGTTCTTCTTAACTGTGCACACATGATTTCTTTTGCTTACTTGCCTTGGATAAGCTTTGACTAAATCTGATGAGGCAATTGGAAACTCATGATCCCTACTCCAACCTTGTCATTTTTGATAGCCTGCGCTGATTAAAATTACTCATATTAGTGCAATTTACTGAAACACTAACAGATTGAAATTCCTATAATGACTGCAACAAGAGATTCTTGCATATGCTACGTTGAAACCCTATGATTATTGTTAGATCTATGAAGACCATCATATAAATGATAAATTCAGATTGTCCTTCTCAATTCTACATCATTCAATAGCTACGTACCTTAAATGCCTTTAAAGAAAAGAAGGAGCAATCACTGTGTGATTGATAAATCTTTTTTTCAGAAATATGATCTTTGTCCTAAACTTTCTGACCATCAATTAATTCCTATTATCCATTACTGTTTTCATCATTCATGTGTTGCATTGAAATGACAAATGTCTCCTGTATTATCACAGAAATATCATTTGCACAATTTTATTTCTGTCACACACAAGCTCTTGAACTGAAGTTTCTTTCAAACTATATTCTTAATTCTTTGTTTACATTTTTTGTGTGATAGTGCAGGTCTGGTTGTGGAACTTTATCTCCCTTATAATTACCACCCACTTTGGCTCATATGTAAAAATACAAGTACTGTGAAAACTGAAGTAGCTCAGTTGGAGATTCTTCTTGTGAGAATTACAGAAGTGTTTTGTTATTCTTTTCTTGTTGTGACTATGTGAGATGGACTTCTTCAGTCTGTTAATTATTCTTATTTGTCAGTAACTAATTTTAGCTGCTTCACAGAAGTTCCAAGAATTTCTTTGCAGAGGAGAAGGTCGCAGGAAATCATTAATTATGTATTATCACATTTGCCTCCTCTCAGATGCATAGCAAACTGCTGTAGAGAAAGCAGAAGATTTAGTCCTTACAATGGGTGATCATAGAATGGTTTGGGTTGGAAGGGACCTCAAAGCCAATCCAGTTCCAACCCTGCCATGGACAGGGACACCCCCCACTGGATCAGGGGCTCCAAGCCCCATCCAACCTGGCCTTGAACCTCTCCAGGGATGGGGCAGCCACCACTGCTCAGGGCAACCTGGGCCAGGGCCTCCTTGCCCTCACAGGAAAACATTTCTTCCTGAGATCTCATCTCAATCTCCCCACTTTCAGCTTAAAACCATTCCCTCTCATCCTGTCCCTGAACTCCCTGATCAAGAGCCCCTCCCCAGCTTTCCTCTAGCCTTCTCTAACTACTGTAAGGTTGCTGTAATGTCTCCAGGATTTGGGTTTGAAGGAAATTGCACTTAAATGACTATAAATTTCTTGATAAGCAAAAAGACATATTTCTTCTACTTCCAAGCAAAAGATGGTTGGTGACAACAGTATGTAAGGGCAAAGCAGCTGTCAAAAATTTCATACACCAAAGTAGCAAGATGGTTTCAGTTTCAAGATGCTGAGGGGCATGTTTTAGTGTTTGATAGGAATGGTTGGACTTGATGATCCGGTGGGTCTCTTCCAGCCTTGTTGTTCTATGATTCTATTATTCTATATTTTGGCTGTTCAGGCAGCACGAGTAGATTTAATGCTGTGTAGTAATAAAAGAAGCAGCAGCTTTGCTTCTGGCCAATAGTCTAAGTCAAAAAAAGCTAAAAAAAAACCAAACCCAAAACATAAAGAGGAAGCTATGTTTGGATTTATAATAAAACCTTAATGTAGAAAGACATAATAGATTCAGCATAAGGCCACCTAAAGAGTAAGAATGAACTTATCAGTTGGGCTTATTATCAAATGACAGGTATCTTAGCTGGTAATGGATGAGGCTGCAAAAGATGTGCAACTTCAAAGTTTAAGAGAAAAAAAATAGTCAAGAGGAAATCATAAATTGTATAATGTCAATAAAACAGATTCAGAATTTCCATTAATTAGAAATATGTTAAATCACTTCATGATGTTTCACTGGCCTACTTCCTCGTAGTAACTTATTTCTTACCTACTTAACTGTGCTTATGATCTAAACATCTAAAATATCATAACAATTTTTAAATAACTACCCTTTTTTTTGTTAATGAAAAGTTGACCTATTTTTTTTTATCCCTGAGGGTAAAATAAGCTTTGTCTATTACAACCCAATAATCAAACCACTCCAGATGAAATGACCTCTCCTGAACTGTGTGGTTAAGGGGAATTGCTAAAATTTGGCCTGTATGAAGTCTTTACTTCATTTAGCTCCCCAGCTTCTTCCTGTGGTTATGTTATTATTCTTATTTCATGTTTGGATTGCAGTACTACCGGGGGGCTCAAATCAGAGACAGAGCCCTGCTGTGATAAATGGTTTGCAAATAAAAGTATGAGAGGGCATGGTTCCTTCTCCAAACGGCATGTCTGAGAGCCCAGGGACACAGGAAGAAGTAGTATTGTCTCCATAGGAATGTTGTGCCAAGGGGAGTGAGGTAGGACTAAATTCAGTCTTGGGCATCATTCAAAGCAGAAAGGGATTCTCCACACTGTGAGTACCCGCAGAATATATCCAGCATGCTTTGTCCTTGCATTCCTGCATAGTGGTAAATCATTTCCAGCCTACCAACTTGCAGACCCTTGTTCTGACCAAAACGGTCAGTTGAACTAAGCCACTGCTTATTCTACGCTCTTCCTACCTACTTTGCTCTTTGGAGCAGAAGCGAATCATAGCATGATTTGGATTGGAAGAGAACTTTGCAGGTTGTATAGTCCAACTTCCCTGTTGTTTCCAGGGGCCTTCACTTCCCTAGGCATCTGTGCCATTGTTTCACTACCCTCATTGTGAAAAATTTCTTCCTTATACCCATGCTAAATCTTCCTTCCCTTAGTTTAAAACCATTATTCCTTGTCCTGTTACAACAGGCCCTGCTAAAAAGTCTGTGCCCATCTTTTCTATAGGCCCTCTCTCAGTACTGGATGCTGCACTCTTCAGGCTGAACAACCCCAACTCTCAGCCTGTCCTCATAAAGGAGGTGTTCCAGCCCTCAGATCATCTTTGTGGCCTCCTTTGGACCCGATCCAACAGATTCACATCCTTCCTGTGCTGAGGACTCCAGAACTGTATGTAGGGCTCCAGGTGAGCTGAGTAGAGGGGCAGAATCACCTCCCTCAAACTACTGCTCAGAATTTTTTTGGATGCAGATCATGATGTGGTTGGCTGACTCACACCTGCTTGCCTGTATTGAAGTATCCAACTGGATGCAAAGGCTTTTAGATTAAACCACACTTAAACAGTTTGGTTACTTTCTGCTTACTCAATATTCAGGGAAGTTAGATGCTCCCAGGGAGGGTTTCAATCTCCCATCTCATGGGGTAAATCTGGACCAACATCCAGATACATTAACTGAAATTTGTGCAGATGAGCCCCTGGGTATGTTTGCTCCACAGTCTTCCTAAATACTTTAATTTCCAAATTGATACTTAATATAATAATAATCATAATTGCTCTGACCTTTTCAGCCTCTGCTTGTTCAGAGAAAACTGAACCTTTAAAACTAAACCAAAAAGCCTTGCATTGCTACAACTTTGGAGCAGCTGAAGTAGAACAACTCCTTATAGCCCTTGGTCAGGCTTAGCCACAGCACACACTGTACCAACCCAGGACTGATCCCACTGTCCTCCCTTTCATGTTCATCTCTCAGGGTGACACCACACAGGAAACAACCTGAGGCTTAGAGGGAAGACGGAACAATAAGTAAGAACAGAGGTGGTGGTTTTCAAATAGAACAACAGTTCTGCATAGGTGGTTGGTGATCTTGGTGGATCTTATTTGAGAAAAGGTTATAGGTTAAGAAGATGAAAACAAGCTGTTCTGGGATATACTCAAAAACTGCCTCATTTTTAATTTAAAGATTCACATGGTAAAATAAGCACTTAAAAGAGTAATATAATTTAAAATAAGTATGATGCTAAAGGGCATGTTTCTGCATGACTTCCTTTAATAACTACAGTCTACAGCCTAATTCAGCCTTTCAGATTATTGCAGTGTGAGCACTTCTATTTTTTATAGTCGTACAGTGGGCTATTTTCTTCTTGCTAGAGTAAAAACATGATTTTTGTTGTTGACTTTTTAAATAGAGATCATTTAATTGGAAACAGATGCTAATGTAAGAGGAAAACCATCTTAATTAATACATTGAGCTGGAAAATTTCAGGCACCTGAAGAGCTGAAACACTTTTAAAACAAAGGGTAGAATTTGTTGTCCATTATTTAAAGTACAGATCAATTTATCATAGCATAACTAATCAAAAGTTAATGAGACCTTTGGAAGGTTTGTATTATTTAGTTTGTACACAAACTGTCTAGCACTGAATAGAAGAAACAAGTGAAATAGGCTTCAGTTTAAGATGTTATTTTTCACTTGGAAAGAGTGGTGTTTATTTTGATTATTTTATACTCCTCATTAGTAAGTTTGTTATATCCTTGTATTCTTTTCAGAAATATATTTAATAGTTATCATAGACATACACCTAAAATAAATTAGTGTTTCAGTAAGACTCTCAGAAAATTGGAAAGTAACCTGGACTTTGTCAGGAATCCTCAAATGACTGACCCCTGTGGACTTTGCTCATGAACAGGCAGCCTTGACATGCTCTTGGCTTGCAAAAGCAATTGTCTGGGAACTCACTGTTTGTGGCTAATAGTCAGTGATCGCTAATGGTCAGAGTCTAGAACAAAGACTTTTTGAAGCAATTGCTTAAAGGGGACCTGTAGGAAAGCTGGGGAGGGGCTCTTAACCAGGGAGTGCAGGGATAGGACAAGGGGGAATGGGTTTAATCTGAAAGAGGGGAGATTGAGGTGACGTTTTAGAAAGAATTTTTTTCCTGTGAGAGTGGGGAGGTACTGGCCCAGGTTTCCCGGAGAAGCTGTGGCTACCCCATCCCTGGAGGTGTTCAAGGCCAGATTGACTGGGGCTTGGAGTAACATGGTCCAGTGGGAAGTGTCCCTGCCCATGGCACAGGGTGGAACTGGATGGTCTTTAAGGTCCCTTCCAACTCAAACCATTCTATGATTCATGCGTGTATCTCAACTTTAGAATTGTTTTCACCTTCCATGAACTTTCATAAAGCTCATTTCCATTTGCCTTCTTTTAAAAATATTTCTGCCTCATTCTGAGCTTCTAGAAACAAAGAAAATATTTTACTTTAATGTCAGCCATGTGTTAATTTCTTGAGTTTTTCCATTAGGCTATGATGCACTTTGAAAGTGATAACTGAGTGGTAGGAAAAATCCATAAACCCCAGGGCTGTTTTATGAGAACTTGAATTTAAATGCAAATAAAGCAATATATGAAACAGTTGTCCATTACTAGAGAACATTTGCTGACATGGGTGAGCCTCTTTAATTTTGGTTGAAATAACATGGTGTGATTGACAACCTTTGATTAAAAGCAACAACACTAAAATTGAATGTCTATCATCTTCTAGCTCCACAGGTCAATCCTCAAGGGTAATGTAATATCTGCTGTGAAATCTGGAAAAATCCACCACCTATAACAACTTTCAAGGTGTGTTTGAGGAAACATTTCTAGTTACAGTCAGCATCTCCAGTACTTCGTGCTGGATTCAGCTGTTTCATAGCTTCTTCTTTGGAGAGTTCAACTTCACATGGATTAGTTTATGAGTATAGAGAGAATGGACAGGATTAATTTACTCCTGATTTACCCCAGGATGTCCTCTCAAAAAAGTATGACAAGATTCCAGATAAAGATATGAAAATACACAAATCTCGTTGTGCATGATTTTTCCCACATATACTTATGAAAAGGGAGAAAACACATCTCTGCATATAGAATCATAGAACAACCAGGTTGGAAGAGACCCACTGGATCATCGAGTCCAACCATTCCTATCAAACACTAAACCATGTCCCTCAGCATCTCATCCACCCATCCTCTAAACACCCCCAGGGAAGGTGAATCAACCACCTCCCTGGGCAGCCTCTGCCACTGCGCAGTGACTCTTCCCGTNGGTCTCACCAGTGCCGAGTACAGAGGGAGAATAACCTCCCTGGACCTGCTGGTCACACCGTTTCTGATCCAACCCAAGATGCCATTGACCTTCTTAGCCACCTGGGCACACTGCTCGCTCATGGTCATTCACTGTCAACCAACACACCCAGGTCCTTCTCCTCCAGGCAGCTTTCCAGCCAGGCTTCTCCCATCTGTAGCACTGCTTAGAGTTGTTGTGCCCCAAGTGCAGGACCCGGCATTAGTCCCTGTTAAACCTCATCCCATTGGTTTAATGAGGCCAAATGCCAGGTCCTGCAGAGACAGCTTAGGGAAAAACAAGGCAGCTCACAGGTCTGTCCCCAAAAAAAAGTTCATGTTTTTTCCACACAGAACCTGGGCTTGGTTCAATATGAGACATTTTGAGACATGTGGCACGACTCCCATTTGGGCTTCAAAGTGCCTCCAAAATCTTTCAGTGCTCGTTCATCATGATTCTCAGGAAAGAGAGAAACAAAGATACCTGCACCATACATACATTAGTGTCAGATGTACATGTGAATCACAGAATCATGAAATAGTTAGGGTTGGAAGGGAGCTTATAGATCATTCAGTTCCAGCCCCCCTGCTGGATCACGAGTCCAGAGAAGAGCAACAAAGCTGGTGAAGGGGCTGGAGAACAGGCCTTATGAGGAACGGCTGAGAGAGCTGAGAGTGTTTAGCCTGTAGAAGAGGAGGCTGAG
>WAAB01020532.1:32070-102268 GCA_013389865.1 Piaya cayana | reverse complement strand
TCTATGACTGCTCAAAGCCTCATCCAACCTGTCTTTGAACACCTCCAGGCATGGTGCAGAATTGCAACTATTGTAACATCAAAAAAAAAAAAAAAAAAAAGAGAACTGGTGGGAAACATCAATGTGGTTTCAGACGAAAATTTCCACTCTTGATTATGACAAGCAGAATGAGGAGCGGAAGCTGTGGTGTGCTTCTCTTTTACCAGTGCCACACCAGTTACTAGCAGAAGTCTGTAATGATAGTGACATTGTCAAAGAAATTAAATTATTATTTATTAACATCCTGTGCAGTACTACATATTGTACTGTGTGCACTGTTCCTACATGCTTATTGCTTTTACCATATTATTGTTCTAAAATCGATGTTCGGCTTGACTATACCTTGTGACTCACAGGCAGTGCCTGTCCTTTCTTATTCTTTGAGCTGATGGAAAACATATTTCCACTGTGTCACTGTCCCTTCTCACCAGTGGGAATATCTGAGAACATCATAAGTAATGTATAATGTTAGCCTGGAAAGAGACATCTGAACTGCTCTTACAGCACTCCAGATAAGAGTCATATACTGTTTTTCACAAATATGTCATACTTTTTTTTTAAAAAGTCTTCTTTTTCAGCAGTAACAGAGGTTAAAAAATGAGGATTATTGTTTCTACATATGCACACCAGGGATAAGCCTTGTGGATCAACTCTAGACCTCACAGCAGTGTTCTTTAAAGAAGAATTTTGATTTCTGGAATGAAATAGATGTTTTACAGGAAAATATCAGGTATGTAACTGCAGAATAATTAACATTATTTCAACTATATTTCCTGTCAAATCTACTTTGACTTTATATCCAGATGATGTGTGAAGTCAATTAACACGGCATAAAGTATATTCAAGTCACTGTAATGATTCGTGGCACAATTTTTTGTTTTCTACACACTTTCAAATAATAACCAAGCCCCAAAAGACTGTGGGCATAAATTGCTTGGGAAGCAGATGAAAATAATTATTTTTATTAATGTGTTTTTGTGATTTAAACATCTATTCAAGCTAGTTGAATAGCTTTTGCAATTCATAGCACAGGTTTAAAATGCAACGGGTTTTTATTCCTTTAGTGGACAGCAGGCTGCACAAAATCACTTCTAAATCTTTGTAACAATTCCGGTGATTATAAATTATTAGGAACAGAAAAGCACTAATTTTATATCTGTAGGCAAAATAAGTGTTTTATATTAAAAAAACCAGACAGGTAGACAAATGACAAATGTATAATTATGGTTTTGTTAAGAGGGCATTTCATAAGGATCTCATAGGTTATAAATGAAATTTATTCATCTAAGCATTTTCATATCCTTTTTAAAAAGAATTGCTAAAAAGAAAAATGTGTCATTCACATTTTCTATCAAGGTGAGAAAAAGCCATTTTCCAACAAATTCCAAACAGTTTTAGATCTGAGAAAAAGAAAATACCTTTTGATCTTTGGAATCAGAGAGATGCATCTCAGCAAAATAGCAGGTCTGTAACTGCAGAGCGGTTATTTCATCTGTTTATTTCCTGCCTCAGCTTCACTGAGATATAATTCAAGTGGTTATGTAGACGCAGAGTAAGATGGGAAGTAATATTTCAAATCTGTTTAGCATTAGTGAGACCAAACTGAAGAAATGTGTCCTGTCTGGGGCATAGCACTTCAAGAAGGACACGTACTCATGGGCCATTTGAAGAAAGCCACTAAGACAGCTTCAAAAGATATCAGAGTGTATCTTTTGAATTAAAAAAACAAATGAATTAATGTTATTTAGCCTAAGGGAAAGAACACTAAAACCAGGACACTTTTAGTTTTATTCTTCACAAACTATTATTGTAAAAGGGTGGGTATATGTTACTCCATTATGTCCATCAGGGAGAGGATAAGAATAATGGCATTAACAAGCAGGGCGTAGGTTAGACATAATGAGAAGAAATACCCTAATGGCTGGGTAGGCTATTGCAGGAATAGAATGCCTGAGGAGGTTCTAGTCTTCAAATTTAGGAATGGTTTAGAGTGGAGTTGACAAGTACCTACTGGGAATGACATAATTGTGGTTTACTCCGGGGGATAGAAGAGGATTAGTACATGTCTTGAGGACCTATCCAGCCTCTTTTTCTTTTTTTTTTCTTAATTCTATGAATTTTGATTTTTTTTTCCCCAGCACTACACGTCTGTCTTGACTGTGGAACCCAAAATGGCTTTTAGAGAAAGGAGGGATGAAATGGAGACCTGGCTGCATTTATTTAAAATTTATATTCACCAGTGCTATAGGACACATCTTACAAGTAGCCAGTTTGACTTGAAGATAAGGTCAGTTTAAGTTTTCCATAAATTCTAGAATTATTATTACTATTAGAGCTACTGTTGTTGTTATTACTGTTATTGAAATCTGTTTTAAAAAAAGAAATTAAACTGTTCTGGAGTCCTGCTGAAATAAATTCAAAAAACTCTTAGGCTGTTGTAGGAGCAAGTCTACAATTAAGAAATAACATGACTGTGCTGTTTTAAATATTATGATATTCAAAACTATTTGCTGATTAGTCGAGACTTTTTCACAAACCTAATTTTTGTATTTTGCAAATAAATCCTCAAGAGATAAGGGAAAGGTTCACACACGATGAGGCAATGGAGAGACTGAAATACCACTGCAGCTGAGGTAATGTGATGGTTTCCTTGTTGGGCAAGAAAGTTTGTGATTTAATGAGAAAATACCATATTCTGTCATTCAAAGCCCTAGAAAAAATCTAGCTGAGAATTTTGGACAAGTCTTCCTGTGGCAAAGTGTCAATGTTTTCCTATAGCTTTATTTTTTTGGAAACATCTACAATGTGACTAAATCACACATAGATTCAAGCAGAAGGAAATCAGACTTATTAGAAAGTACTTGTCTTCTAACAGCATGGAAATGTTTTATACCATTGTTCAGGGACTGAAGAACCAGCTCCTTAGTTTTTCACTCTGGTGTGTGGAAAACTATGGTGTGTAGTTCCTAAACCAGTAAGTGTCATGCTGAATATAAGCACGTCTTGCATCCTTCTCTTATTAGTATTCACAGCACTTGAAAACAAAGGTTTCACTTAAGCAACAAGGTCATGATTTGGCAAACTCTTTCTGAATATCTGATAGAAAATGTTGAAAGACCAGTTTTGGCTACTCTATAGAAATATAATGAAGAGCCAAAAAGAGGCAGTTCTTTATGCTACCATTCTTCATGCAGCAGGTATTTTCATTTGAGACTACACACTCATTTCTCATTCAAGGGACATTTGTTGAATCAGTTTATTTGCGTGACATTGAGGTCAACAGGATACTTGTTCTCAGGAGGCCTGAACTAAGTGAAAAGACAAAGATTTTATGAATTTTACATCAGCCAGCTCTAAGAATTCCTCAGTGGTGATCTACATCAATACTGAACATCCTTTAGCATCTTGTGTTCATAGAGCAACTAGTGTCCTTATTCTTTGGCCTGGTGGATTATGACATTAATATTGTTTTCCTGCATATTTTTTTACTGAGGGCATGCATTTTTTCAGAGTTAACATTAATGTGCATGCCCAAAAAGTGAGGATCATGGAAAATATAGTTAGAACAACTAATCCGCTTTGAGGTTTTAGAAAGAGAGGAGGGAAGGAAATCCACAGCTGAGCGTCAGCCCAATCAGAACAGTAAAGAGATTTGTACCCTGGGCTAAAGCAGTGTAGAGTCCTGACTACTGTTGTACCTATAGTAAAATGAAAACTGATGGAGAGGGTCATGGAGCTTTTACTGGTTTTAGATATATCAGATACTTGAAAGTAAAGGATGCGGATTATAGTTGTTTATTGTTTTTAATGAGGTAGTGGTCAGATCATGATAGACTCTGTTTGATTTTTCTTTCCATTCTGGAGCACAGAGGCAGAGAAATCACAGTCAGTGACTGCTTAATTCACTAATATTTTGTGATTACAGTCCTGTGAGCCTGCTTTGTTTAAGTGGCATATTGTTTTTCATAATTTTATAGAACAAATTGATTTTTATTCAAAATGCACAATATACTGTGCAAAGGCACTTAGGGACACAGTTTAGTGGTGGGCTTGGCAGTGTTAGGTTTATCACTGGACTTAATGATCTTAAAGGTCTTTTCCAACCTAAAAAATCTGTTATTTTGTGAATTAATTATTCCAGTGGGGTTCTTAGAGTACTTGTGAATATTCAGTTTTCTAGTTTAAAAGTTTATAGCTGTAAATAATTCATTGAAATAGACATTAGTTTCTTGCTTTTAATTCAGAGATTTGGAGGGAGTCTCTTGCCATATTATGTATTCAACTGATAACCTGAATTTTTAGATATATACACATTTTTATGAACAATCTGAACCTGCTGCCTTTGTAATGTAGTGAAGGAAATATTTGAAGCTTAATGTTACTCAAGCATTATTGGATTATAACTAATAACCATGTGGAACAGTTGTTCAGATAAGAATACTACTTTTTCTAATGTTAAATAAAATAAAGTTTATTGTGTGAATAATCACAAAGACTTTCTCCTGGACTCTGCAAGATAAATATTCATTAAGTTAGACCAACAGTTGCAGGCAGAAGACAATTATTATCAATATAGGATACTCTTTGGTATAAAGAAGAGTTGTATCGCTGGCTGGATGTGACAATTTACAGCACAGTCCTACTATAAGGAATGACTGTAGCAGATCAGTTCCCCAGGTGGATTCAGTTCTATTTGCTTTCATTTGTCATGAAGTTAAACAGCTCTGTTTTGCTGCTGTTAATCCTGCAGAAGTCAAGCAGCCCTGGTAGATGGGCCTAGAGTTTTCTTCTGACTCATTTTATTAATGCAATGGCTAAAGAAGTTCCACTCAAAGCACTATTTTGCCCTTTATCCTGGTGCAAACTCCTGTCACCAGGAAATTTCCAGCAACGTCACTGAGAATGTTTGTGGATAGCTGTGTGATTGTATAGAAATAGGTCATGCAGAATTTGTCCACGAGTCAACAAGAAGTAGACTTACTTAGAAATTCCCTTACAGGACTAGAGGAAGATGCTGGATGTGCCTGGGTGCTACCACCACCCAACCTGGTCTTTTCTCATAATCCTGACCAAGCGACAGCCACCAATGGTGGTTCTGATGGCTGCATCTGGTTCAAGGTGATTGATGGGAATGGTTGGACTCGATGATCCAGTAGGTCCCTTCCAACCTAGTGAGTCTATGATTCTCTAAGTTGATTTTGAGGGAGACAGATAACACTCAACAGCCAAAGGTCGGTCCATGACAATGCACCCATCTGGCCACAGTGCTGGTTAGTGTCCAACTCAAGCCAAATCTGAAATTGTCACCTGCAGCCCATGTGTAAATATGACTCTGTGTCAATTGTCTTACTCCATAAACACTGAACAGCACAAAAGCCCTTTGAGCAATCCTGAAACAACAACAATCTGTACATTGAGATCTCCCCTTGAAAGGGATGCATGCAAGGTTGAGAGCATCCTTTCCACAACAGATCCTCAATAAGTGAATTGGAAATAAGTGTACTGAAACTTTGTGGTCTTAGCTAGGTGATATAAAGGATTGACTGTATGTATAGAGTCTTTCAGACATAAACCATTAGCTAAGTCTGGATCCAGCCATGCCAAAACTCCTCTGAGGAGGAGTCTAGAAAGCAAGACAGTCCTTTCTGAACTTTGTGACTCAATGACATGGTCTCCCTGATGGTTTTTTTTCTGGTCCTGCCTTCCGTGCAGTAAATTATCGAGTGTACCTTGTCATCAAATCCAGGTAAATCACTGTCACATTAACTAACAAACTGTTCAATCTCTGGTTTATATCAATAAACATGCTGCTGCTTCTCTCTTAAGAGTGAAGTGCATCTTTCTACTTGCAACACCCCTTGATCTCAAGGTAAGGAGTAACATTTTTTTTTACCCATTAAATAACAGGTAAAATATTGGAAAAGAGCACACACTTTCACTTCCAAGCTGTCACCTGTACAGTCTGGCAGTGGCAAATGTGAGAGGTAACTTTTGGGACCTTATAGTTTCTCATTTCAGTTCTATACTGAACGACAAAATACGATATCCACCTCACCTGCAGAGCCACACTACAGGATGAGCAAAGGACAGGTAACCCATACTTACCCACTCCCAGGTAGATGAAGAATCTGAGCTATTATTTTGGTGTATGAGGCTATCCTGTTAAATGCAAGGGGAACTAACTATTGTACTGATCATTCCTTCATGTAAGAACAAAGATAACATTACAATATTCTTCATTTGTATGAGGCTGTCATACATAGTGAGTAAATGTCGACTCCAAGTGATCAAAAAAAGATGTTGGTTAGGACATGCATTTTTCTACCAATTTAATTAATATTTTTTACCTTAAGTGCAAATGGAAAGGAAGGCAGATGCCTTACACAATGTACAAACTTGCCACGTTCCTTCGCCAATTCATCATTTCAGGGTAAGTACATTTCCTATTACCGAATCTATCTTTTATCTGGAATTTCTCATCATAGCTTATCACATCACTTTACTAAAGTGATTCCGCCTTGCTCCACATTACAGTTCCTGATATGCAGTTTAGAGGATAACTTATATTTAATTTAAATTAATTCCTCTATCAAACCTGTAAGTCATTTTATCCCAGGTCTGTCAATGCTTTGCTGAGTTCTATACATTGTCAGAAGGCCTCAGAGAATGAAGATGTGTCTAATTATGCTATTTTATTTTCAACTGCTCTTCATAATTCCTTGCCTTTCTCATGGCAGGGTGGAGCAAAACCCCTGGAGGGATGGAAGGACTGTGATCTGTGAAAGAGGGATGGTGACAAGGGGCAGCTGCTGTAGAGGGGATGAAGTAAGCTGACTTAAAGGGGATGGAAAGAGCTTTTTATGGACCAGAGGTGCCTCAATTTGCTGTGGTTCAAATAGGTCTTAATTGCAAGCAACCCTGCAGCTGATGCCATGCTCCAAGGACACAGCAGTGAGAAGGGTTAGTTTTTGCTCTCTCTTCTTTTTTGAGTTTATTTTAAAATATTTCATGTTACTCTTTTTTATTTAACTGAGCATTTAGGGGTAAGAGCATCGGTTTCTTTAGGGAGGAGTGGGTCAGGATGGATGTAGAGTATCTTTTTCAGTGCTGTGGTGATTCAGAATCCATAATGATAGGTGAGACTTGTGTTAGTTTTATCTTTGATATTATGTTTCATTTTTTTAACTACTTGGGACTTGTTAATAGTGTCAAATGACAATTAAACTAGGGACATAATTACAGTTGGTTTTCCTGCTATTGGGGAGATATCCTGCAGAAAGCCTTTTACAAACTTAAAACTGGGTTCTTGATCAAATGCAATTTAAATAATAGTTTTAAGTACACTTCACATCAGTTCACTTGCGGGGAAGACTTCTTAGTTGGTTTCATACTGCTGGAAAAAGCAAAATGGACAGATTTTTCATTCATGTACCAATTGTTGCGTATAAACAAGAGGTTGAATTGAAAGCAATGATTGCATTTAATGTCAGTGCTTCTTTAAGCGTATTTTCCCTATTAGCTGAAAATCTAGAAATTTAGCCCAGTTTTCTATATGGCCGGAACAGTTTGTGAAATAACAAACAAAACCTTTTCCCACCTCTGTAAGTTAACTTGGATTAGCAGAAGTCTTTGGTAGATATTCCACCTTTTAAGATCATTTAAAACAATTATTTTGAAGAGAAGACTTTAATAAATAAAAGGAAAAAAATCTTCACAGAAAGGGTCGTTAGGCACTGGAACAGGCTGCCCAGGGAGGTGGTTGAGTCACCTTCCCTGGAGGTGTTTAAGGGACGGGTAGACAAGGTGCTGAGGGACATGGTTTAGAGATTGGTGGGAATGGTTGGACTCAAGGATCCAGTGGGTCTCTTCCAACCTGGTGATTCTATGATTCTATGAAATACATTGTAATATTTGCATAATGATTCTTCATATCCATGTGGTGAAGAGGTGATTCTACATGCTTGAGCTTTTATATTGTGTGGGTTATTCATACTGCCAGCCTTCAATAAAGTGTCTCTTTTACAAGACTAGGTTCAAAGAATAGTCAGTGAGAAGAGGCAATCTCCCCTAAACAGCAAATTATGAGTACATCTCTCCAATGGAAACATCTGTTCCTGTTTTATGCCCATATATATATTACATGCCCAGGATTAGGTGATGTTACTGCTTTTCTTCAGAAGCTGCTTAGAAAGGTTCTTCTGCAATTGGAAGAGAGGGAATAAGGGTCTTCAAAAGAAAGCCTTGAATAAATTGCCTCAGGTGAATAAAGGGTATTTGATTTTTATTTAATTGTTTTGCTTATCATTAGTAAAAATTAAGTATAGTCCAAAATAGAAAATATTCATTTGGAGGGGAGGACCTCAAAATTAAATTCTGGACTTACTTTGTTTCAGGCAATGTTAATGTTTTTATGGACCAAGATATTCTTAAAGAAATACAATAACTTCAAAGTTTCTTCATCTTTGTCCATTGAAAACATTGAATTACATGTGAGAAGTTATCTCCAAATATAAATATGAAGAACCTAGCAGAAAAAGAAATGGGGAAAGATAAATAATTAAAAATAGTAACCAAATCACAATAAATAATTATTTAATACAAGGTCAAAGTAATAACAAAGAAGGAACAAAACCTAAATTATGCGTTAAAAATCATTTATGTAAACTTCAATGCGGAAATAATTCTTTTCAAGTTGAGTAAACTGAGTAACAGGATTATAAAGGGAAGGACTGATGTAACTGCAAACTTTCAGAAGGGTATGCAAAAGTTTTACAAGGTCAATATCAATTTTTTCTTAATCTTTGTGTAATTTCATTTTTTTGTGGTTCTGTTATATACATATATGATGAGAATGATGGTGTCGACTCTAAAATAGCAATTACTGTCATGAGTTATTGATTTTGACCCAAATTTTAAGATACACAAAAATAAAAACAAATGAAATAGATACTTATTGGCGTCAGGCACAAATAAAGCAAGGAGTTTGTTTTCCTTTTTTTTTCTTCCAATTGCATAACTGTCTGCATTTCATAATTATGCTTCATTTACCTTGAATACAATTTCTCTTGAAGGAAGGCAAAGATGGAATTTCTTATAAAAGATTACGTCTAGTGGCTTCTTAAAAAAAAAATCCAGTGCTAAAGGCTACAAGGCTTTATTGAAATTCTAAAGAAGAAATCTGCAAAAGCTTGGTGCTTCAGGCTTGTTATCAGGTACCTGCATTTGGGCAGCCTGACACTCTATAATTGAAATTCATTGCTCAACCTTTAGTCTATAAAAATGGTGTTGCTGTCATTAGCACTGACTGCTTGCTGTATTCTCTTGCCGCTCCTTAGTCCAGCTTAAACCACCGTGGATGAAACAGCCTATTTCATGCGAGACCCTTGAGTTTGCCATTGTTAAATTAGAAGGTGAATGCGGTGTTTAGCAATGCACTGAAGGAAAATATAAAGGCATTGCTAGGAAAGAAGAGAAGGTTCTCTCACATACCTTCCTTTCGCTTTCAGATTTTGAAGTGGTTTTCGGGTTCTACCTCAAGAATCCCATGTCATCACTAACATTTTTAAGATTAAATTTGAATTTAATATTCTAATGTACCTAAAGAACTCAAATTAATTAGTTCCATCCCCCACTCGCAGTCCAACAGCAAGAAGAGATTCTAGGAGTATAATTCTTTGCCCCTCCTGTAACAAAAAGAGGAGCAAAGGTGCCTTTCAGTTGCCATGTTTGCATGAATCTGCAGATCTGTCTACACTGACATCTGAAAATTGGATTAAGGATATCTTGTAAAATATAGACAGAGCTGGACTTGCATTGAGGCAGCACTCTTCCTCTTCCTTCCTTCATTGTTTCTACCCTGTTCTCTTTACCTGGAGAGGAAAACTCTTTTCATTCTGCAGCACCTTTTAATTGAGATTAAAGAAAGGTGAGCTGTTTATGACAGAAAGTAGCACAGGCAGATCTCCATTGTCTCCTCAGCTACATTGAGATAATAGAAATTTAAAGGAGCGACGCACAAATAGGTGAGAGACTTGGATTTTCATCCTTATCTTTAACTCTGGTTGGGTCTGGCTGGGACCCTAAATCTAAGACTCTTTTACGGTCCATTTGCAAAAAGAGAAGCTTACAGCAATAGGCAGAAATTGGCAAGAGTGCCCACTTCCCACAAGATTTCTGACATTCAGTTTGGATGATGTATTACAAGATCAACTGCTTTCTAACTTCATTTTTCCATTATTTGCAGCAGAAATGTTATTAGATATGGATTTAAGTAATGTGATTACCAGTGAGTGGTAATTTCGAAGTATGTGTGTGGGAACTGCTTTAGGAGTTATTGCACTACTGAAATCAAACCACAATTCAGATTTAAACCTAATCTTACCTTGAGCTATCCTTAACATTGCCAACACCTTTCCATCCCTTCTGAAAATAAATGGAGTGGTAAAATATTATAAAAGTAATGGTATGTTTCCTATAGTATGTGTCCTGAGAAACTAAAATATTTTTTTTAGAATTCAGAAAAAAAGGAATCAAAAGTTTCTATGCATTTTGAAGAAATAGTATAGAAGAAGGAAAGTTTGGAAACTCTTCTTAGTATAGTGGTCAGATTTCAGTTAATATTCTGAATAATCAGTACTTTTTGTGGGGAATATAGCTCTCCTTTTATTCCTTCTGTCCATCCTCTGAGATGATGCAGCATCCCATTCCCTTCTGAGCTGCTGCTGCTCTGAGATGACTGACCGAGCTGATGGTTTTAATGGTTTTTCTATGGTAAATATTTGAATTCGCTTCTGGTTGCTATGCTGGTTCCATTTAGCTTTGCCCTCTAATAGTTGCTAAACAACATTTTATTCAGGGTTCAATGGAGAAATTCACCCACAAGCTCAAAGTGAGTTAATCTGCAAGAACAGCAAACCCCCAGCAAGGCACATTCTGATTCACTTTAGATCTTTCACTGATGGTAGAGAAGAGTTTCCAGACCACTGATCACTATAATCACTGGTTGCTTTCTCTTCTGTTTTCAGCGTTTGGGATTTTTCCTAGTTTATCACCTCAATTGCTCCTGCAATGCCTGCAGCTGCCATCCTCTGTCTGTTACTGTCAGCATGGGCTGGTGTTGTTATGTCTTCAGTAAGATTTATCTCGTATCCAGAAGACCTAATATTTCTTCAGTTTCCTCATCTGTTTGCGGTTCTGGAGTTATACCTGAGTCCTTCATCTCTTCCTCCCCAAATCCCTGTCCCTGGCACACAACCACCAGAACTCTGTGTCCCCGGGGATCATCTGTTGGTGCATCACTAGCCCTGGGATAATAGGACTATGAGCAAGACAATGATGTGAAATTCAAATATTAAGTCTTTTTTTCAGTCGCCTAGTGGAACAAATATTGTGTTTGCCTTCCTTTATCTCTATTGTCTGATCTTCTTTTAGCACAAAAGTTAATTCCCTAAGGACTAGAATCCATGCTGTTGGCTGCGTTGGGCAATGCCCTCAGACACGTGGTGTGAATTTGATGCTTGTCCTACATGGAGGCAGGAGCTGGGCTTGATGTTCCTTGAGGGTCCTTCCACCTCAGGCCATTCTACTCTATTCTATGACCTTGCAGAAACTTCATTTACCTCCTTCTTTCAAATCTTCCTCAGGTTGCTATGGCTCCCTGTCTTATTAGAAGTGGTTATAAAAATGAACCTTTAAGGGGGACAGGTCTGTAACAGCTGGGGTTTTATTGTTTTTCCCTTTCCTTTCTTTGGAAAATTTCCTTAGTTAATGTCAGATTTTGCTGTATTTCCAAGCATAGTCAGACACCCAGCTGCGGCAACACAGGCAGGTCTCAAAAATAGTTGTTTCAACACACAGTAGATTTACTTCAAATATAGAATGAATTGAAAGAGCCAAAATTTCTGCAGTCATCTCTTTCTGCAGAGAAACTTGAAAACCTTTGTATTTTTATTGAAGCTCTTTACAAGGAAAATAAAATACCGCATTTAAATTTTTCAGCTGACAGGCTTTGGAAGATAATGGCATGTATTAATGTTTTAGGTTTTCTGTTAATATACACATATTTTAGTAGCAGAGTGATAATTGTGGGGTAAGCTTTCTTCAGTGTCACATCTGGAACACTTGAACACTGCCTGGTGATAGATGATGACGAGAGCAGATAACTGAGTTTATAAATATGTTGCTGTACATTTTATCTACTGTGGGTATCTTTTTAAATTTAGTAAGATAACTAATGAAATCATAAAAACATTTTGATTGCTTGCATATTTGGGGTTTTTTTAATTGGGTTATTTTTTAATTATATAGCTTGATATATAGTTTTGAAAGGACTTGGTGGGGGTGATCATAGGAATATATTTGCTCTAATAGTCTTAGCAACATTAGAACTGTTTGCTTCGACAGTTTCATCCTAACCTGCAGAGCAGCAGAGAAAAAACTTGACTCATGCATTTTTTAGAATGATCTGTAAAGGTTGGCTGTTGTGATCTTCTGCAGAGTTTTTGTTGTTTGGGATTTGTTTGTTTGTTTGTTTGTTATTATGGTAACTGAAGGCAACAGAGGGACATACAGGGATCAGAATACATTTGCAAAATAGCACTGTCTACAGCACTCAGTAAAAGTTGTATTAGGTGAAGCTGAGTTACATCGTGGCTGCCCCATCCCTGGAGGGGTTCAAGGCCAGGTTGGATGAGGCTTGGAGACCCTGATCCGGTGGGAGGTGTCCCTGCCCATTGCATGGCGAGGAACTGGATGGGCTTTGAGGTCCCTTCCAACGCAAACCATTCTGTGATTCTATGATTCTTTCTACAGCACTAGATTCTGATTTGCTGCTTGCTGGAATCCCTTGACAAACTTTAAGGTCCTGCATAAATGATTTAAAAAAAAAAAGCACAGGTGAAAATAATTATTTGGATTGTTTATAAGATGGAAATGGATGTGATACTTTTGCTGTGATTCATGAGTTGAGAATACTTGAGTCTGCTCTGGGCTCTGAGATGTTTTGGGTGGAGCAGATTATCTTTTTCTGTTGGCTGGGTGGGCAGACCTGCAGTTCAAGTGATGGTCCTGAACAATCTCTCAAGTCCTGAGTCATTCCTGGGAAAAATTATTCCAAAGTTGGTAGATGAGCAAGGCTGTCTTTAAAAATTGGTACCTTAGTTTTTCTGTGCTTCAGCTGCTTTCCATACATGGGGATAGCAGTACCACCCCAGTGGGTGAGATTGTATTAAATTGTAAGCATTTAATTAATGAGACAAATGTTATACCCAGCACTCACGTAAACCTGCATGGGAAGGACATAATACGTCATCTATAATGCTGAAGGAAGGAAGATAGGGTGGAAATCTGCTGTTAAATAAAAAGTTAATATAAAATAGTGTATTTTAAAATAGTAACAGCTCCTATGGTATCTCGGGCATCCATTTACTACTCTTGGAAGTCGAAGTCCTGAGGGTGAGCTTTTAATTTAATGCTTTACATTAAAGGACTATTCTCATATACTGCATTTGCCTTCCAGCCTTTGCAAATAAATAACAAGTGTGCCATACATCATGGTCAAGTGAGTTCCACAGCCAAATGGATAAAATCATCTAGACCATTTTTTTGTAGTACTGGGATAAGAAACATTTATTATACCTATTATACACAGGAAAGTGATTTAAGAGTCAGAGAGGTGTAATTTATATAATGTTACAATTCTTCTTAACTCTGAGATATAAAATAAGCAAGGATCTAAACAGGCTCTACATCCATAGAGCTACGCCACAAAACTGGACGTTCCTATAAACTTAGATGGTCATCTGGAGCTGAATTTTACAGCTAGACTCTCATATCCTCAAACTTCATGCTTTTTGAAGCACGAATATAGATTAAAATTCTTTTTTTTTTTTTTTTGCACTTTCCTTCCTTGAAAAATTAGGAAAACTGCCTGTTGCAGAAAAATCTTCCCTGTATCACTGGGAAATTGTTTCAGAAATGATGATACTGATAACTGACCACAGCTGCTTCAGTGAGTGTTAGTTGTTGTATCAGACATGTTACATCTGTGCTGCTTCTATCCATGCTCATGCTGATGCCAGAGAACATCCAGTAATGTATAAGCAAAGATATATTACTAACATTACTCATTTTTCTGTTGTCATAGCATCAATATGATCTGTGCTCTGAACTGGGCTCAGTACAGAGAAAGCCACTGATATTTAACTTAAAAACAAGAGATAGCTGAGAGAAATGAATGTTCCAAATGGTAAAGTGTGTTCTGATAAGCACCTGGGAGACCAGTCTTTGGAGGAGACTGGAACAGAGATTAGACTGGAACAGAGATTATGCTAAGAAGAATGGGAAATAATTGCTGAGGGTGCTGGTGTATTTTCTGAATGTACTTGTATGTCATCAGAGTTAGAGGAAAATTGTTCAAATCTCACTTCTTGCAGACATTTGGCAGTAATCATCAAGAGATGTGGGGGTGTTGCATCTGCTCATGGCTAAGGATGGCCTTCCAAAGCATATTTTTATTTGTTTCCTCAAAGCCATTTAGAGTGACACCTGCTTCTTTGCAAAGTATAAAGTCAGAAATTTTACCACAAACTGCCTGGTGGTTTCTAATGGTGTTGAGTTTTCACTTTGAATTTCACTGTAGGCTTAGGAAATTGCATCCTGTTCTTTGTGTAGTCCATGCAGGGGCCTGTTATGTCTCTGAACACAAGAAACTTGCTGAATTTCCCTGGAGCTGATGATCTTACTACTTGCTATTCGTTGAATTAATCCTCCTAGGAACTATTTAATTTTTTTAGCCCTTAAAACTTTCAGAGCTTCATATTATTATGAAAGGTTTAACTGAACTGAAGTTGTTAGGAGAGGGCTTAATTTTGCAGACCCCATCTTTGTGCCTCATGAGGCCACCTGTGTTTGCCCTCCAGTGCATGATATTTGAGAAACTGAAACATACACCTACCAAACCCAAATTTTAAATGTGGAGGAAAAAATGCATAACATTAATATGTGAATCAATGTGTCAGAATATTCAGATGTGTCAGTTAACACTTCTCCCTCCTTGCAATATCTCTTCGTAGACACCTTTTCAAGGATTCCAGGACCTGCTGCTTTAGCTGTACCCCTCAGCAATGATTGTATTCCACTTCTCAGCAGTAATTGATTCACCCTTTGCAAAGCCTTGAGGCCTGCAGGACCTCACAGCTTGAACAGGATCCTTTTTCACTTATGGATGCATTCCTGGTTAGTGAGGAAATTATTCTTTCCCATTGCCAAGTAGGGTCTCTCATCCACAGTTTGCAGTTGTTCTTTCTAAAGCGGTAGAGTCTTTATTGTGAGGGAGGGATTGGGTTTAAGCCCTCTTGCCCTGTTGCACTTGGTTCCTCTTCTCAATTGCAGCAGAGATGCCTGTGTAGCAGCACAGGACCTGTAGCATAAATGGAGGGTGCTCAATGGAGATTCCTTCAAGGCTCGTTAGAGTTGCTCTAGTAATATTTTCCACAGAGCTGTCTTTATGCAGGGAAGAATCTGGACTGTTTGGTGGGTCTGGATGCATTAATAGTTGTGCCAAGGTGTAAGTGAGTTTAGGACAATTGACTTCATTGGGATAGACTGAGGAATCATAGAATGGTGGGGATTGAAAGGGATCTCTGGAGGTCATCCAGTCTGACACCACTGCTAAGGTAGGGTAACCTTGAGCAGGTTACAGAGGAGCATGTGTAGGAAGGCTTCGAACATCTTCAGAGGAGACTCCAATACCCTCCCTGGGAAGCCAGTTCCAGTACTCCATCACCCTCACTGAGAATGTTTGTCCCCATGTTCAACTGAGGGTTCCTGTCCTCCAGTTTGTACTTCTTGCACCTTGTCCTGGCACTGGGCACCACTGAAAAGAATCTGACCCCATCCTCATGACACCTGCCCCTTAGGTACTGGTAAGTATTGATTGGATCCACTCTCAGTCTTCTCTTTTCCAGGCTAAACAGACTGAGCTTACTCAGGCTTTCCTCTTAAGAGAGAGATGTTCCAGTCCCCCAATCATCTTTGTGACTTCCACTGGACTTTCTGGCAGTCCCTCGTCTTTCTTGAGCTGGGGAGCCCAGAACTGGACACAGGACTTCAGATGAGGCCTCACTGTTACTTCTGCAGTAACAGAAATTTCTCTGATAATTCCAGCTCAGGGAAGCCGACAGGATTCAGAAAAGCTAACCTTCTGAGTGCTGCATGTGCAGAGCATTCCTCCCTTCCAAGACCAAACTCAAGAGCAACAAAAAATGTCAAAGGAATACTTATGAAGTAAATCCTTCTTAGTAAACAAAACTTTCAGGGATAGCATTTGGCATGCAATTATGGTCACTAGGCACTTATTGAATATGTTTGTCCTGCAAATGCTCTTATAAGTTATGCTTAAAGATCATCTAATTCTTAAAGATCACCTAATTCCTACCCCCCTGCCATGGGCAGGGACACCTCCCACTGGATCAGGCTTCCCAAGTCCCATCCAACCTGGCCTTGAACACCTCCAGGGATGGGGCAGCCACAGCTTCCCTGGACAACCTGTTCCAATGCCTCACCAGTCTTGTAGTGAAGAAATTCCTCCTTATGTCTAGTCTCTCTCCCCTCCAATTTAAAGCCATTCCCCCGAGCCCTATCACTCCAAGCCTTTGTAAACAGTCCCTCCCCAGCTTTCCTGGAGCCCCCTTCAGGTACTAGAAGCTGCTCTAAGGTCTCCTTGGAGCCTTCTGTTCTCCAGGCTGAACAACCCCAACTCTCTTGGCCTATCCTTGTATGGGAGGTTCTCCAGTCCTCTGATCATCTTTGTAGCCCTAAATTGAAATCAGTTTTGATTTTCCAAATATATAGGGATTCTGTTACCTTGCCCCATTTGCCTGGTTTTGCATTTTTAAGTCATCTTTTAACTCAAGCATTCATGTTTTTAAATAGACTGCATTATCTCTCAGAGTAAGAACGCGTGCAATGCTTGTTAGATCATCTGCCTTCCTGTGAGTGTAAACCCTCCCTCTGTTGTATCTCTGCTGTTATTTCTTTGATCTACCTTATAATATGAAAAACAACTCTCTCGGGAAGATGGTTTAACTAAATACTTTCTTCTTTGTAAGATTTCTTTATTAATATTGAAGTGACTCATGTAGAGATTTCTGAATGGGGAAAACATTGATTAGCGAGGGTTGCTGAAGCCAATTTTGTGGTGGTGCATTGGAATCCATTGGTACCCTTTGCATACATCAGCCCCCTGTGTGCTGTTGAATCCTCAGGCTCCTGCTCCCTAGAGGCTGCAAAAAGCTGAGTTGATTTTTAGCATGTGGCTGGCAGGGTTATGATTTCATACTCTCACTGTATAGGCTTGTGATCTTGAAGGTCCAGATCTGCCTGCTCCGGTGTGCTGTCTTCAGCTTGGAGCTGTCTGAAACAATCATTTGGCTGTGTGTAAGTCAACAGAAAATGCATCCCTTTTTACTCAGAACACACCCTTGTGCTGAGTGACTAGTGACCACAATTGCATGTCAAGTGCTATCCCTGAAAGTTTTGTTTACTAAGAAGGATTTACTTCATAATTATTACTCTGACGTTTTTTGTTGCTCCTGAGTTTGGTCTTGGAAGGGAGGAATGCTTTGCGCAATACAAATGCTAGTCTGGGTGATTATATGTTTTATCTGGGATTCTGAAATTACTGGTTGCTAGTCACCAAAGAATTTATTTCCATCATTCATTTACGTAAAATAATGTTTTTCTGACATATCCTAAAATTATTGATAATCTGTCTCTAAATATCATATGAAAAGCAATAGACTATCCAAAATACAACTTCTGTAACTTGCTGGTGCTCTTTGTATTTTCACTGCAGCACAGCACTTTCTTAAGGACCCAAATAACTGTGTCTAGTGTTTATTCTTTTTAGCACCATCAGTGGAGATGCCTTCCCATTTACAATTCTTATCTCAAAGGCTGATATTTGGGAAGTTGAGCTGTTTCATAGCTCTTATTTTGAAAGCTCTGCAGACAGTCAACCGCTTTGTCAGGTTGAAAGCAGATAAAAGGAACTACCTTTTCCACAGCATGCGGTTAAGTTGCAAAATTTATTGCCATAAGAGACTGTGAAGACTGAAAGTGTAAATGGGTTCCAAAAATGGGTTAGCGGAATCTGTTGGTTGCTACTAAACATGGTGATCTACAAGCACATGCCAGCTCAGAGAGTTCCTAAACTTGCCTTCAGAGCTGAGGACAATGCTGCGGAAGGCTTGGTTTCTTAGAGTGGTGTGTAGGAGTCTTCCAGACATTCCATAAACAGACCTGATATAGTGGGTTTTACTTGAATGTGGTGAGAACTGAGTCAAACAGAGTAGCATGACACAAGTAGTAAAGCCCCATTCCTAAGGTCATCCTATGGTTTGTATCAGAAACGGCGTGACCAGCAGGTCCGGAGAGGTTATTCTCCCTCTGTACTCGGCACTGGTGAGGCCGCTCCTTGAATCCTGTGTGCAGTTCTGGGCCCCTCACCACAAGAAGGATGTTGACGCTCTGGAGCGAGTCCAGAGAAGAGCAACGAAGCTGGTGAAGGGGCTGGAGAACAGGCCTGATGANTTTTCACAGAAAGGGTCATTAGGCACAGGAACAGACTGCTCAGGGAGGTGGTTGATTCACCTTCCCTGGAGGTGTTTAAAGCACAGGTGGAAAAGGTGCTAAGGGACGTGGTTTAGCGTTCAATAGGAATGGTTGGAGTTGATGATCCAGTGGGTCTCTTCCAACCTGGTTATTTTATGATTCTATGATTCTACGATTCTATGAAAATGAATTTGTTTCTACCAAAGCAGTTTTACAAGCATTTGCTTCTTCGTGAGTAATGGCAATAATAGATGAGGAGAACACATTGCCAGGGGAGTTGTTTGCTGCCTGATGCAATGGATATCAGAGTGCAGTCATAGCATGAGGTAAAGAGCAAGGGATAAATATTTCTCACCATGGCACTTTTTTGCAAATTCGATCAATATCTTTCTTGGTTAATAGCAATCATATTTATGATCGTTCAGCTAAGGAGGGACAGGATTGCACAAGTTTCAGGATGTCTGCTGCTGTTGTAAAACCATTCTCTGCATGTTGATTGCCTTGAAACTTTAAATTCTGCCCAGACAAGATTTCTAGGTGGAAAAGGAGACTACCCAAACTTTTGGTAGCCTTTAGAGGAATGAAATGGCTAAATCATAGCCACCACTAGGAACCACAAGAGTCTGACTGCTGGGGAGCTGCACTGTCATTGTCGTCCCTCAGACAGTGAGAAACCGTTGTTTGGACTAAGAGAAGATAATTCTGGTCTTTGTAAAAGGATGAAGTGAACAGCGGTATCATATTAGCTAATAAATTCACCAAGAATTTAGGGAATTTAATCCATTAATCTTCAATCTCTGCATAGACAGGAAGTCATGGAGATAATGAGTCACCTGAGGCAAAAAGATTCAGTAGAAATCAAGCAGCTAATTTCTGTCTGTGCTTGTGAATGTTTCTTTCAGGAATCCTATCTCTTTCTCTTGAGAAAAGTATTATTAGCACCTTTTGCACTCCTTTCATGCCAGAATGCTTGAGGAACCACATCTAGGCCCGGGACTCTGTGCTCTTGCAGTCATTTGTGCCTGGTTTTTCATGTTGCGTAATTCATGAAGAGTGTTCACTAATCTAAATGTGTTAAACAAGCATTCTGAATTTGTCTGGTTTTTCAGTGTTTAAAATCTTCAACTCTTTCTGTTGGCATTTGTAAACTGTGGACTTGGAAAATATTTTATTTTTAAGTAATCCTTTGCTCAGAAGACATTTTACCCCACGTATTTTACTGGTTCAGTTGCCAGGTTGTTGTTGGGTAATTTTGTGGAGGGTTTCTTTATCTGCTTCCAGTAATGCTTTTCCCTGTGGAAAAAATACCTATTTATCCCCATTTTTTCAGCCTAGATTTCAAATAATTGCACTAAATACAGCTTCTTGTTCTCTCATCACATTTAGGTTCTGAATTTTCAGGTTCTACACAATAGTTTAGAATCAAAGATAGGGTATCAGAACGTGCATGTGTATGCGTGGTGGGCTGATGTGGTGGAATTTAGGTATATCAGCAGGGAAAAATCAATGTTTATCATGATCTTTTCTCAGAGTGAAATGGACTGAGAAAGGATGTTATGTAGCATGAAATCATGTAGAATGACCTTGAAAGAATTTAGAAGGCAGTCATGAGTGTTCTGTCTGAGCCTGCAGATTTATTATAGTACAAAGATGCTGTGAGTTCACCTATTATACTACTAAGCAAACAGAGGATTTATAATGGACATCTGTGTGATTAAAAGCTCAATCCCCAGAGAGTGGTGAACACCTCATGATTTACAAATAGAAAAAACATGACTGAGATGCTAAAAGACATTCCTCATGCTTGGAATTAATTTCATATTAGGGCAGTTTAGAATGTGGCCTCTTTTTTCAATTATGTAGGGAATGATTCAGTCCTCACTAAATTTATTGTATGTTTTTATTTTTACTCTCTGCTTCTGAGTGTATGTACCTGATTATTTTGGAAGCTTTGCATGCAAAAGAGACTTAGGAAGGAGTCCTGCCTTTTCACAGAGGCTATGTGATCGTTATAAATTTGTTCTCTCCAGCCACCACAGGACAAATGTTTATCACTCGGTCATACTCATTCTGGTCACAATTCCTACATCTCCTTAAATTCCATCCTATACCTCTGCCCAAGAAAGATAATATTTCTTGAAAATTCAATGGGAAATAATGTGTATCATTGTGAAATAAACTCAGAGTGAGCATGTAGGATGCTTACATGTGGATGAAATGAATTCTGAAAAATATTCTTATCATGAGCTGGCCATGTTCACATTGATAGTACAGGGCAGTATGTCAAAATCCATTCCATTCTGCAGTATGTTAAGATCCCTTGGAAAACTGCAATTAACAGATAATAGCTGATGTTATTTAAATATCTTGATGTGCTACATAGGAGATTCTTCTGTGTTTGAAAGAACCAGAAAATCTATTCATGCTCTTTTCACTTGTTAAAAAATAATTTGCTCTAGAAGCACTTTGACTTCTGCAACTTAATTTCCCAGTAACTTAACTTTTGTTATATTTTTAGTAATCAGTGTCAGTCTGATTATTTTCATCTGCCATCATGCTCTCATCTGCCTACCTGGTCTATTCTGCAATTCTATACTTAATTTTGATGTTATTCTTAATGTCCTCTGCTTATCAAAATATCAGCTGCTAAATGGACAAATACATGTGAAGCTGATATACTGGTTTCCAGTATTTTCATTGTAAATAACCCACAGTTGTTATTATGAGTGTTATTCTCAAGGAATGCTAATAACATAGTGTATCATTTTGATCTGTATTTTCATAACCAAAAACTGCCTTAAAATTCAGTATTTCCTTGCCATCATTCACCACTGACTCAGATACCACAGTCTGAACTGAAACAGCTTTGAAGTAGAGAGCCATTTCTTTTCAACACAAACATATTAAAAGCATTTCATGTATTTGGAAGACCTGATAAACGCAAAGACCTCTTTCAAGGTACACACTTAAAACTGAAGCATTGTAAACACCAGGTTGCAAAAGTAAATCATGATTGCATATAGATTCTCCATCCCTGGAGGTGTTCAAGGCTGGGTTGGATGAGGTTTTGAGCAACCTGATCCAGTGGGAGGTGTCCCTGCCCCTGTCGGGAGGGTGGAAATTGGATGGGCTTTAAGATCACTTTCAACTCAAACTATTCCATGATTCTATGATTCCTTATCTTTATCAGCTGCGATGCTGTTACACATGAATTAGGGAAAGTATATTGTTTTGTGTTGAATAGTGTGACTCAGAATAGATATCTCTCTTCTATAATTAAAGAATAATTTGTCTAATTTTCTTAGGCAATATTTTAGCATTAAGGTTATGGAAAAAGTTCGACTTTGAAGGTTTTTTCCACACTAGGAAACTTTTAAAGTATATTTTTCTATTTTTTTAAAGCTGAGAGCTTTACTTGCATGCACACTGCAGAGTAGTCTAAGAATGAAATTTCATTCCTTTCAGCTGTCACAGATGAAGATTTTTTGACTGTGCCACATTACAGTAATACGAAAGTAGTGGCTTACTTTTATCTGTAGGATGACAGTCTTTTCAAATGTTTGCTTTGAGAAGTCCCAGATTGAGTCATCCAAACCATTTTTCATAATCACCTGCATGGATGTACTGCATTTAAAAATACCTTACTAAGTCAACTGAAGTGGTAGGGATCAAAATTATTGGACAGTTCTGAAAATTTGTGCTGAAACAACCACTGCAATGTCTAAGAAGGATCATTCACAGTAATTTGTTATAGAGTGTAAAAATGAAGGTTGATTTAACCATATGTGCAGTCAGAGGAGGGTATATATTCACAATCAAAAGAAGCAGCCCCTGAATAAAAGTCATCTTCTCAAGATGTCATTAGTGTTTTCCCTATCATTAGATTAACTATGGATCTACTAAATTTTAGGGCTAAATGCAAATATTTCTTTTTCCTCTGTGGTAATGTGCTGTGATTAGCACCTTTGTCTTGCTGGTTTGTGTTGGAAGGGACCTTAAAGCCCATCCAGTTCCAACCCCTGCCAGGGGCAGAGACACCTCCCACTGGATCAGGGGCTCCAAGCCCCATCCAACCTGACCTGGGACCCCTTCGGGATGGGGCAGCCACCACTGCTCTGGGCAACCTGGGCCAGAGCCTCCCCACCCTCACAGGAAAACATTTCTTCTTAATATCTTCCTTCTCTCACCTCAAAACCATTTCCCCCCTTGTCCTGTCCCTGCACTCCCTGATCAAGAGCCCCTCCCCAGCTTTCCTGCAGCCCCTTTCACTACTGGAAGACTGCTTTAAGCTGCTCCCTGAAGCCTTCTCTCGGCCTGTCACTGTACGGAAGGTGCTCCAGCGCTTGGATCATCTTTGTGGCCTCCTCTGGACTCACTTTAACAGATCCATGCCCGTCCAGTGCTGCATGTTTTCTCCTTTTCCTTATAGCCATTTTGCATGGCAGAATTATGATGTTTCCATTCTATTACAAGTCTTCCTCAGCCCCACAATTTTGGTTTACGGGATTCAGGTTTCTATGCCATAGACATAGAGTCTTTCTGCAGGTAAAATTTGCATTACCCATAATTATATCTCCAGTGAAAATTCCTCATGAAGTTCACATTTCAACTAATATTTCTAGTTCCTGATCACCATATTGTAAAAGTTTTATATTCTGAACTGGTGTGGAATAGCCAACAAGTAATTCTGCAACACCTCCATTATATTTTTAAAAATTACCTGCCCTCTGTTGTGACACAACTCCCACAGTACAGCAGCATAGACATATAAATAACTATCTTCTAAACTTTCTGTCGACGAATATTGTTTTCTGTCACCACAATTGCACCATGAAATATGAAAGTTCAATTTCCTCTTCATTTCCTTTTAATAAAACTTCTGTTCATTTCATTTTTGAAAAGAGATTGGATCTAAATTACTTTGACTTCTTCTGGCCTAACTTGGCTGAATGTTTCAAGAGAGAATCTGAAACCCTTTTAAAACCCACCAGGGAGATTAAGGATTGTTTTCGAGGGGTGGGGGGGGTTGTACTTACATTCTCATCTCTTTTTCAATGCAAGTCTTTTGCATTTAGAAATGACAGTATTGATTCCAGCATATTGTTACAAAAAGTATAAATATTGTGCCCCCTCCATAGCTACTGTTTAAAACTTAACATTTCCAAACAGCTTTTTTTTTTGTTTAAACAATAGACAAGGGAGTAAAAATAAATTTGCCAGATTATTTTTCATCAAAAGCCATTGTACTTTATGGTCTTTATGCAGCCTTTCCCAATACGAGTAGGTAGAATTTGAAGGGATTGGAGCTGTATGATCTTTACTGTTGTACCTACCAGTGGCCTATTAGTGATCAAGAGAATGGAATTAAACCAAGGGAAAAATAAATTGGTGAAATCAAACTCAGATTTCACAGGTTGGCTCTTCATGCATGGCTTGTGGCTTAGTGACTCTGTCCACTGAAGTAAGAGGATTTCGGCACTGAATAACATCTTCCAACATAACAGGTTAGAAGACCAGATAGTCTCACAGCACTGAGTGTTTCATAATGTTTGTTCACTTCAGCTCAGAGTAAAATGCATGCCAAGTGCTGTGGAATTGAAGGAATTCTTGCTTAAACCTCTCTGACAGAAGTATCAGTTCTCCAAGTATTTTGGAAAATATATCATGACTGTTAGAGGCATAAATACTAATAGTTGTTTCAGTGTGCATAACTTCATGCACATGTGCGTCTGCATTTAGTGATGAAATAAATATACCTAGAAAAGAAGGATTTCTTTTTCAGACTTTATTATATTATCAAGAAACTGAGTGAGGCAGGCACTGAATGTTCCCGCCATTCTGGAAGTGAGCTTTTGTCAGCTGGGATTGCATAATATGGTTGAAAATGTTTCTCTATTCATAATTACTCTTTGGACAAAACACAGCTTTCTGGTTTTTTGTGATGCGTGAATCCAGGCAGGAGAAGTGATTTTGTCCATGCAGAAGCACAGCATCTGCAGAGCCAGCTTTTGTGTGTGCATCAAGGAGCACTGTCACTGGAGACCACAGATTCCTTGGAACTGCTTCAGAATGTGAAGGTAAGACTGGTACGTTGTGGATGAACCTACCCCTGTGTCCTGCATCTGAAAGGGATACAAAAAATTCTTTACTGCAGTCTATCCATCTACATTTACAATAGTGCACTGCATAACATGTATAGAATTAATATTCCAACGTGGAGATGTGAGCACAAGATTTTGATAAACGTTTCCCATTCCCTCCATTAAATTGATAATGAGTTTGAATTCTGAGGAAATCATGTAAGACAATATGTTGGCTCCACAATGATGTAATTATAGCTGTGTTAAACTATTCCAACAACTCTCTTGTGCACATGAAATCAAACAAGTTTGGAACGATAGTTCATCTAATTTCCAATGTGTAATTGAGAAATGTGCTCTTAATTTTCTTTGTTCTTTGTTGGCAAAATATTACAAAACCCCCTTCATCTGACAGATTTGGGTTGGTTGAGTGGAAAAAGAGAAGAGAAACGGGACCTCAGACCTCAATTTCACTTATTATAATAAATCAATTTCATACTCATTTGTGTTTAATCTCCATTGGAAATTTACATTATCCAATCAGAACTGAACAAGTCCCTCAGGGGAGATCAAGTGTCACATAAAAATTCAACAGGAAATTCATGCAATAAATCAGGAAAAGTATGACTTGTATGTGGAGATTTTAAACCCATCTAAATTCTATTAAAAACCTTTAAATCCTATTTTAGACAGAACAAGAAGGAAGCTTGGGAAATGTAAAATCCCTAAAAGGCCCCTCAAAGTGCACATACTAATATTTAATCTTGTATACTTTTTGTATGTCCAAATTAAGTAGTTTAACTGAAGTGCGTATAGATCTTGTTTATACATTTTCTTCTGATAAGCCTTAGAGACAACACTATGCCATCATAATCTTCAAATATTTAGCTGGTTAAAAATAAATCATGTACATTGTAGGCAAACTTTAACTTATCGAATTAAAATTTGCAATATATGTGACAAGAGAAGGATTTGTGCAATTCACAGTGGATCTAGGTGTTGCTTCATTAGATTTGAGCGTGTGTATACATCCTCTTTGAACAGCAGAGAAGGAGCAGGAAGGATGAAAAAGAAGGAGGAAGCAGACAAATGACAAAGGGAAACACAAAAGCCATCTGCAGTGGATGAATTAATAAATTAAATGTGAAAGGCTCTACATTTTTTTTACCTTGAAATGAGAAAACGTTGTGAAACAATGGTGGATTGCTTCCTATTCAGCAGCAGTCAAGAAGGAAGGCAGAGTATTAAAACCAGTTAGGTCTGGTAGGTTTATAAAATCAAGAGTTCATTGAAGAAGGAGAAAGTGTCAGCTCCAGTTCGGGGACAACTGCTCTAAAATCCTTTGCTGTCCTGGCTGTTGCTTTTTATCTTCAAAAGTTCCAGGTCACTTCCCTGGTGAAAGAGGTCACACTGAAACAAAAGATAGAAGTCTGGAACATTTGTTAATGTAAGCAAGTAATGCTGGAAAGACTGGAATGAGAAAATAGTCTTCTGGGAAATTTGAAAGCACCGTGTGCTTCGCATTTGCATTCTGGTCTGAGTTCAAGATAGCTCCTCCCCCTTCAACCAATATATCTGTGTTTAGTATCCATGGTAAAGCTATTCTTTAAAACTCTAGCTATGGTGAGGAAACAAAGTAGGACAATAAACCAGAAACCTATTGAACGAAAACGGTTAGGTACACAAATGTCTTGGCTTAAAAAATTATTTATCACAAAACCTTTAAATATTTATATGTTTTGGAAACTGAGACCTAATATGTAAAAGTATTTTAAAAGAAACATTTGTGGTTAAAGCACTTTATTTGGCTAATTTGAACTAGTTCTCTTTGAAGGACAAGACTGCAAATTTGATTAACCTCTTGGTCTCTGCATATTTACTTCTGCAAGTTTAAAAAAACTTGTGAATGAGTTTAATTTTCACTTTGAAAGAAGTCGTTATAGCAAAGGCTTATTATAGCTGGCACATTGCTGTTGCCCACGTTTCTCTGTTGTTTCCTCAAAGTATGAATCACACGTAATCAGAATAGTCAGGGTATCTTTATTACCTTTGGATTGTTTCAGGGAAAGCAACAGATGGTGGTATTTGAGTTCTCCAGATATAAAAAGTACAGGCTTGCACCATCAGGCTGTCTTTGTATCTCCTTTGCCTTTTCACAGACATAATTCAAAATAATTAGGCAAGCATTTAAGTTCCTGCTTACGTACAAAAGTGGATCAATAATATATGCTTGAAATCAATCATCTGGTTGGAGGATTCCTGAAGTCAATGTGTATACGGATAAACCCCTATGCTTTTGACACAGGACAAGACTCTATCTTCTGCATCTATTTAAATCCTTCTGCATTTAGCACCAGACAGGGCTAAGACTTTACTTATTTAAGGAAGGAAATTTAAGCTTTGGCAAGTTCTACCTGAGGAAATGAGAGCTGTCTAGTTCTCATTTATATAATCTATTTCCTTTTTTCTCCCTTATTGCTCTTATTTCCACTTTAAAATTTTACATTTTTCAGGAAAAACGAAAACCCAACATATATATTCTTGCTTGTGAGAACAGGAAAACCTGTGCTGAATCAAGTATTCCTGGTTTGGGGGAAGCTGCAGTTCTTGGCTGACACAAGGTCCTTACAATAATCACACTTGTTATACAGCATGGTGATGTAGAGGTGGGAAGAAATTAGATCTGAATTCTACTTTATGTTTACGTAGATGAATTGGAACAAAGCAAAAATTGCAAAGGAATCCAAATTAACACTTAATTCGTTATTGTGTCTGCTTTTTAACAAACTGAGTTGACAGATCAGAATAGCACAGTCCAGATTTATTTACAGTCTACTCATTATTTAACTTGGCAATAGAATAAATAGAATAAGGTGAGTTAGTTACTATAAACTACAGTCTGAAACACTCAGAATATATCTCCTTTTTTTTCATTGTGGGCTGTGAATGAAATTCTGCCAACAGTGATAAGAAAGTTCTGTTCATCTGAGTATGTTCACACAGTGTTTTTAAAAAAGCAGTGGAATAAGAGTCCTGGCAGTCTGGGTTCGGCATTGATTACATCTCATACAAATAAATATTTTTAATGGTGTTGTAGCATTAAAAATATATTCCTCTCTTAATAAAAATACTTTGTAGTCTAGAAAAAATAATGTTTGGTTTGTACATGTAGATCTGCACTGGGAGAAAATACAAAATGCACAGCTCACTAAGAATGAACAATGGTGTAATATCTTTTCAGTGCTTGTTGGCTTTATAAGTCCTCTAATAAATTGCAAACTAATTTAATCATACTCCGTAATTACATACTCTTGAAGGAATAAGACTTTAGATTCAGACCGTATCATCCTTAAAATACAATGATGTTATGTACTGCATAGACCAATGAAACTGCACACTAGCAATAAATTAATGGCCCTGAGGCTGCCAGGCAGTAATAAATAAAAAGTAGATGCTTATGGCCAAGTGCTCATTTTATTAGAAACTGAGAAATGTAATTTGACTTCAGCACACAGAAAAGTTAAACGACTACATTCTTTTTTACTTGTTGAAATAATCTTGTTTTGAAATCTTGTTATCATCACCAGAATTAACTAATTTGGGATTGGTGTTTTAATTCTTGTTATTAAGAGCAGTAAAACTAAATGTTCTAAATCTCGATGCGAGATAACTCCGTTGGGCTTAAAGAACGTTGTGGAGTGTTATGGGGACTGGTTACTTGTATGGCCTTAACAACTCAGAGCTCTTGTTTTGCACCAGGTTAACAGTGTAGCGTATGCTTATTAATATGATAAATTAAGCAAACTAGAGTGATGATCAAAAGTGCCGTTTGTTTGAATTACAAGGATTGTAGATGAACAATTTTCTTTTAATTTGCAACAGATGTGCTTACTCTTTAGAATCATTAACAAGCAGTCTGCTCTGAAACACTTGATGGTGGTTAGCTCTTTTTCTATAGCCATTTGTTTTCCCTGGTGTTAATATTCCTATGACGACGTTATGTCATTCCTAGAGGAATGGATTGCATATGTTTGGAAATAACTGCTACTAAAGTTTATATTGCTTTAAAAGAGTGCATTGAATTATTTGAGCCCCAAATTTGGTATGACTTTTGTATATAGGCAAAAATAAGGACATAGCTAAAAAAATAATTCTTATGTATGGAGTCCAAATATTCCTTTTTATAAACACAGTCCCTATTTAAGGGCATACATTTAGCAGCGGAGACAATAAGTCATCGTATTACATGAATGAAATCCTACTTGCAGAAGTTCACTACAATTTTATGCATGTAAAAATACTTGATCATCTTGTATTCATTAGCATTTTGAAAACTGAGTTCTTACAGGGAACGATGTAGATAAGAAAATTTCTGAAATAATCAGCTTGCAGTCTTAAAAGCTCCTCTCAAGTAAACTACCATATTTCGTTATTAATGCTGAACTTTTACATTTATTTAAAGCCAAGAGACATCTTGTAGACTTTGAGCTACTTTTCTACCAGATGAGTTGGAAGAAAATAAAAGCAAAATAGTGATTTTAGTAAAACATTAACATTGACCATCTTCTTATCTAAGAAAGCAAGGCATAACTCTATCTTTCCAAGTGTTTTCAAATTTATTCATTAGAGGAATAGACTCTAATTAATTTTTGAAAATGTATTCCATATTTGCTTGGCTATTAAATCCCAGCTATTCTGAAGGGTGTTGGAAAATGCCCACTTAAATCTAAAATTAGTTTATATCACCCTTTGTTCCATCTGTGTTCTATTTTACTGCCAGAACAGGGGAAAAAATTGAGGTAGAAGTTTAGCAGTGAAAGTCCTTATAAAAAGTACTAATTATTAGCCTCAGTGGTATGTCAACAGGATATTTAGCTGCTACTGAGAAGAACCGAATGTTTGGGAAGGACTTCAATCCACCTGTTGTCAAAGACTCTGCATACCTGAGAGCCTTCTGACTGTTGTCAGCTATGCTGTTGATGTATCGGGTTGGTAATCTCTATGTAAGCATCTCAGCAGAGCGAAGAAAGTATTTCTTCAAATACTATTTAGCTGTGCTGCTTTCTGAGGACTGATTTTGTGCCTGTTTTGCAGATAGAGCTATGACTAAAGTCCAGTGGGAGTACAGGTCTTGGTATGGCTTATTCCTGTCAATGTTGGCTTTACAGGTCTTGACAAAGATATTCCTATTTAGGATGTTTATTATGTACATTATACATTAATGTACATTATACTCTTTTTTTTTACCTGGGAATAAATCAGAAAAGAATCCTACCTTGATTTTCTTGGCTTGTAACCACAAAAATAAACAGAGGGGTTTTTTTAGGTTTATAGTCTCTACAAATCTTATGGATATTAAGTAGGGCTTAGTATGTTACGCTTGATCAAAATCGCTGCTGGCATAACCCAGAAGTTCTTCAGAGGTACTGGGAAATGGGAAAGGAAAAAGAGAACAAAATGAAGTTTCTTTTTACCCACATTCTCTATCTGTGTATTTTCTCCAGTAAGTCTCCAGTACAGCAGCCTCCTGGGCATGAGCAGAAAGTGTTTTCCTCTTGAGTGCAGTGGAGGTTCCTGGCAGAACTGGAGCCTGAATTCAGGAATTTATTTGCTGTCTGTCCCCCAAATCAACTTTCTTACATCGTGTTGTAGGCTCCAGAGGACAAAGCTGATCTTCAGGCAAGGAAGCCCTCATTAAAACAGAAAAAAGTCATGGAGAAGAGGGGAAAAAGATACCTTGAGTACGTGCACGTGTATATTTGGAACAGGTTTCTTTTAACTCTTTTAGAGGTAATGTTGTAAATTTTTTTTCAACTAGATATCATTTGTGAAAAGATATGTCCTGAATTAGATGTGTTCTGTGAAGGTGAAAAAGGGTCAGCTTGTTTTCAGAACAACAGTATCTTCTCTATTTACAGCGTATTTCCTTCCATGCTTCAGCCTGTTGATGCTTACAGGCCTTAACTGAGATCATGGGCTCTCTCTGTGCTAAACAATGTACAAACTCTCAGCCTAAAAGAAAAAAAAACAACGCAAATCCCTGAAAATTTACAGAAAAATCCTTAAGAACACAAAGTCAGGAGGATACAGAATCATTTTCGAGAGATCTCCTATAAGGTAGGTCAGCTGGAAAGGAACTCCAGCTCTGGAGGTTCATGCTGGCTGCAGCCTTTGAATCGTGCTGCTGCTTGAAGAATCCCCCTCTTAATGGCTTTGGAAGCAATCTGTACACAGATATTAAAAGTCAAATTGTACAAGGGGACATGAGACAGGTTTGACTTTTTTTTTTAATATCAGATTGTAGAAACTAAAAAGAATTTCAGGGGAAGTAAATGAAAATAGCAAGAGATGAAAAATAGAAACTATTGGACAATCAAGACACAATGGAAGGAAAGGAACACAGGCTTGGAAAATATCTGTACAGTCAGCCCAGTTTCCAGTGCTCGTGGGGAGTTGAGATTAAAATGTATAAAACAGAAACAGAATTTTTGGTTTATGATACAGAAAACCATAAGCTTGAGCAATCAGACCGGAACAGATCTTTTGTAAGTTAAATTCAAGGCATAGCTCCAGAGCATTCCAGGAGAGCCTGTAGATTTCTAGAACAGGAACAGATTTTTAATAGCATTTTTGACAATGCATGAGGGATTGAAGGAGTAGGGTTGCAACAAAAACCTTTTTTAAAAGATTCTTAGCAAGAGAGTTTTAGAAGATTTAACTCTTCAGTAGTTCAAATGCTTGCGATGGTAAATAAAGTATGATATCACCAAGAATCTGGACATACAGAGTATATGTTAATAAAATCTACCCTGAGATTCAGGCAAATGTAGTTTAATTGTGCTAACGAGATACAGAAATTATGAGACTGCCAAACCTATGGGTTCATACCTGCTGAAGACTATGTATGGAAGGAGGTGTTCAGCTTCCATGTGCATCTGACAAATGAGAAAGTTGAAAATGATGGTCAGAAACTGACTAAAAATGTATAATATTGCACACAATTCTATGTCTAAAACACAGAAGGCAGAGATCATAAGACAGGATTCTGAACATCTTTATGTTTGTTCTTGAGACAGCAAAAAATCTGAATTTCTAAGAGCTCAAAAGTCCACATGATGAGCTTTTCTGAGATGTCTTAAAATGAAACACACAGAAAAGGGACTGAAATTAAAGCAGTCATGAATTACACGCATCCCTAAAACCTATCCTGGGGAAACTCTGATTACTTTTTAATGACTTGTATATTAAGTGATGCAGTCACTGCTTGTCAGGTATCTGTGAGGCAATGAGGTTTATTTCTCTGCTGACATGATCAGGATTTATTTGAACTCCTTTCTCCAAAAATATGACTGATAGGTGCATACATGGAGTCCTCAAAGAGATTGTTCTTAAAAATAAAGGTAGATGATGATAGGCCAAGTAGTATAAAAATCCATATGAGTGATTGTAAGTAACAGGAGATAAAGGTGAAAAGGGCACAGGCTTGGGATTATATTTTTATATCTACTATGCCCTGCACTGAGAGGTTTTATTTATTTTCCTTAAATGTCTGTGTGTTTTCTAATGTTGAACAAGAGATTCCTGATTTTTTCCTGTATTTCAATTCAGTAGAGTCATATGTAATATAAAATTAAGGTGCTGAGACTTATTTATCCTCATAATTAATTTAAAATATATGGAAAACGCAAAGCTCGCATCTATGCACTGACAGAACATTTAGGTTAATATATTCACATCTAAACTTGTAGCCAGATCTGCTGTTTTAAATGATTAAATGTTAAATCTGGTATTTACTCTTGGACTGTGCAAAAGTCAAAGGGAACAATTTGTCAGCTCATTCATATTTTGCTTCTGAAGCCAGTTAACTAATCAGTCTAACAGAAAAAGAAGTAAGATAAATGGAGGCCATTCTGTTATGTAGAAAAGTGTACATGAAGATAAATTTTTCACATTTTGCTTCATTTCATCTGCAGTTATCACTGTCGTAATTGCTTCTGAACACTCAAGGTGCTCTTCATATTGCTTCTATGATATGAATGGTTTAAGCTATTTTGGTAGACTAGTAGCTTGCAGCACTGAATTTTTCCACATTCTTTGTTCATATTCTTATTTAGAAAAAAAAATCCTCTTCTTTTTTTATATAAGACTGAGATTTCCAAATAAACAATAAAGGGTCAAGACCCATGTAAGCTAATATTTTCTGATAGAAAAAAACTTGCATATCCTCAGCAAATAAAAACTTGTTACCATTATTTTATATTAAAAATATGTGGTAATCTAGGCTTAAATATCTTGCAATAGATTCTTTCCCAGTCATGGCTTCTATTGATTTATGAACTAACCAGGTCTTTCCCTTTGCCTAATCTAAAACCTGCAAAAGAGCTATCACCATCTTCAGTTCATGACAGTCATTAGTTATTTCTCAATGCAACTCTGTGAACTAAATTATGATATGAAAACCCTGAAAACTGCAGACTACCACGTTAAAAAAAAAGTAATTATTTTTTAAAAGGAATAAAGAAAAGTACGTGCAAAATAGAATCATAGAATGGTTTGGGTTGGAAGGGCTCCAAGCCCCATCCAACCTGGCCTTGAACCCCTCCAGGGATGGGGCAGACACCACTGCTCTGGGCAACCTGGGTCAGGCCTTCCCTGTCCTCACATGAAAATATTTCTTCCTAAGATCTCATCTCCATCTCCCCTCTTTCAGCTTAAAAATGTTCCCTCTCATCCTATCGCTGCACTCCCTGACCTAGAGCTCCTATCCAGCTTTCCTGAAGCCCCTCTCTGCACTGGAGGTTTTTCTATGGTTTCCCCACAATCTTCTCTTCTCCAGGCTGAACAACCCCAGCTCTCTCAGCTTGTCCTCATACAGGAGGTGCTCCAGCCCCAAGATCTTCACCATTTTCACATTGCTGCATCATAGTGTGTTTCTTTATGGAGAACTTTTTAAAGCCTAAGGAAAATACCAGGATTTATAAAAGTCTTTTGCTTAACACACAATACTTTTCTGACTAAATTAATTATAATGGTATAGTTAGCAACATGCGTGGAGTTCTCATCAGGGTTTGTAATCTCATTCTGTGCAGTGTGGTTTGATGATGGATAAGCAGCCAAACAAATAAGTAGACCCGAGGTAGCTGTATTAGAACTGTTGTAAAGGTACACTAGTTTTCTCAGTTAGCTAGATTTCTGCAGTGGTAGATTGAGAGGTCCTTAAATAAACACACTCATTTTGGCACCCTCTGCTCTCTAAAAAGAATCTAATTATAAAAACCCCTCAGCCTAATGCCAAAGAAGTACAGGAGTGGGACGGGATTTCTTTCTTTTACGGTTTGTCAGAAATTTCATGTAGTTTTATTGCATTAAATTTTCCACTATTCCAGCTGCGGTAGGAAATATATAGTCAAACAATAAGCTCAGAAAGGCAAATGTGTGCACAATGTTCTTAAAATACTGATGAAAACGGCTTAGTTCAGAATTTCAAAACCCACATCATTTTGGGGTTTTAAGGCTCCGCAGGCCATCTTAAAAACACCTAACAGGCTGAAATCAATATGTTCTACTGGCAGCAGAATTCGTGTTGTTAGCCAAGAATGTGTGGGTCACTAAACACTTTTATAGCCATATAGTGAATTTAAGTGATCACGTATTATAAAGATAACATATTTTCTTAACTAAAAATTTGAACTTAATTACATGGGGTTTGATTTCAACTTTCACAGAGTAACTTTCTGATTTCTCTCAAGTATTTGTTTCTATCTTTTGAAATTCCACTTGTCTGCCATCTTGTCCTTTCTACTAATCTAATTACAATATTACGGAAAAATAATATGGAAAATTCTTTGTGATTTTAAGTTCTTACTGCTGGACATTTGAGTGCTCCAATACATTGGATTCAGTATCTCCGCTGATGTCTAATGGATGGTCAGGATTCTGGAATCCAGGATTCCTGGATTCAGGCTTTACTTTTCTGACAGTTTGAGGGATTTTTCACTGTTTTACCACAACAGTTTTTCCTTTGCTTGTTTATAGTGAAAAAAAAAAAAAAAGTAGTAATTCAGCTTTTCTTACCCATGGTTAATTTTGTGGGAGTGTTTTCCCTTTTCTTGCCTTGATGACAAATAGAAATCAATGCTTTTCTAATATTAATTCTGAAATTAATAGCCACTTCTGCTGAAGACTTTTAAAGGATTAAAAATAATATCTGTGCAATAACAACCAGAAGAACCTTTATAACTGATTTGACCCTATGAATTACATCAAACTGATCTGTATTTTGCATATGAAATATTTATTGAGAATAAGTAGCATACTTTCAAAGCTGTTTGCTTTCTGGACTGATGCATTTAGGCAAAATGCCTTCCAGTGTTTCCAATGCCTTTGGACTCATGTTCCATTAGGATGTAGCTATTGTCGGACCCCAAATTTCCACAACTGGTCTGGTGATTTGCCATTTATTGCACAAGTTTGTTAAACCTGATAGTTCATGAAAGCAGAGAAACTACTCTGACTTTTCAATATCCCACTGCTTTGTCCATACAATGCATGATTATATTAATTACAGTATAAAAGTACATACTCCTTCTAGGAAAAAAAAATTAAATACTGGAATTTGCTTTTCTTGAAGTTGAGAAATGCAGGCACATATGATCTGCTTTTTGTCCCCCAGGAAATATGGTCCTTTTCAAAGAAGTCACATTTTTTTGTATGTCCTTTGGCCTACCCCAAGTGGCTTGCGGTATTTAACAAGTTTAATCAACATGACTGACGGGAAACCTGATAATAGAGAATAGCTGTCTCCACCGGTGGGGCAATAGCTTTTGAAATGTCAGTAGTGAATACACTGTGTTTACATTTCCTTGGGACTCTGGCTTTTAAAAGATTTTCATCTTTTACACTGGAGGGTTGAAAGCGAAGGTTATTTAACTATACATCAGAAATTGTATCTGGCGACAGTGTGACAAAATATTCCTGCTTTCAGAAGTGCAGAATGCCTGCCTCTCATCTTTGGTGCAGTTTCAGAGGTGTAGCAAGTTCATAGCTACTATTTGCCCTCTAATATTGGAAGCTGTTCATCATCCAATTGATGAGAGTCGAGGAGCTCTTTTTTTTGAAATCCATTTTGGGTTTGGCCAGTATATTAGTTCTTTATAGAGATTTATGTTATATTAAATATAAACAGTTTAAATGGATAATAAATTACTTCTGGACTGTCAGAAGACACGTTGCTTTGGCCATAGGCAGGGCTCTCTGTGGAAAAGCCTGAGTTGTCTGGTTGTGCTAGATCACACAGAGGCTTGACCAGATGCAGGCTCAAGAGCAAAAACATTTTGCAACCATACTGATGCCTCTTGGTTTCAGCCTGTGGAATTTGAAAGTCAGGAGAACTTTGGCTCGGTGTTGTCTCTAGCGATCAGTGAATTCTTTGGGGCTGTAGCCAGAGGAGTCACATAACTCCATGGTGGCTCCTTTCCTTCATGTCCTCTGAGGGTGGGGATGTTAAACTTGGGGCTTGTGGCTCAGATAATTGCAGGAGTTGCTGTCACTTCTGGAGGGACATCTCATTGAGCACCTGCAATGTAGGAAGTCATCAGGGTAGCAGCTACCCACCTGCCTTCTCACTTGGAGGTGGCTGTTTTCATAACTACCCATGAGGAGGGAGTTGCTCTAGGAGCACAGTCGAGGTCAGAGTGTGAAGGTTGGGAGCCACAGCTTAGTAGTCGCTTTGTAGTTGTTTAGTNACGAGGTGCTGAGGGACATGGGTTAGTGATTGATGGGAATGGTTGGACTCGATGATGAAGCAGTGGGTATCTTCCAACTTGGCTATTCTATGATTCTATGACATCCTCTCTTGCTGAGCATTGCCTTGGCACAGACCTCCTGATGCTCTGCCTTTGGGTGCACCCCGGTTTGTCCAGACATCATATGGTGCTACTGCTGGTTAGGAAAGCTGAACTCCCAAATATAAGAACTTCTAGTTGCATCACATCAAAGAATGGAGGAGAGTACCTAGTAAGCTTTCAAAAAAAAGATAGAATTTTTAAAAAAAATTTTTACATCTGTACTTCTTTTGTGTTCTACTATATGTTTCTGTTGCATTAAATCTGCTTTTAAATATTAAGAAATGTTGGACTTTCAGCTGTAATTGTGCTGGTCTCAAAAGGATTTTAAAAAAAAATGAAAGCCAGCATAAAAAAAACCCAAACTGAAACCAAGACAAGTGGCTGAAAGTAGGTTGTTTCTCTGTGAGAGGAGGTTTTATGATCCCTATGGAAGTCCCATTTGATGACTACATTATCCTATACAGCTACTGACTTCCTTGTGGAAACATCTCTGCTAGCATTTCATAATCCAGAAGCTGCTTTCATTTAAAACTCGAAATATAGCTGGTTTTCCTTTTGATTTTTGAAAGTTACTGGTATTATTAAGGGAAAAGAATAATTTGGAAAAAAACTGTAAAAATATTTCATTAAAATATCATTAAAATATATTTTAAAGTTTGTTTGTTTTTAAAGTGACAACTTCCTAAAATATTTCTCAAAAAAAGTTCTGTATCTCTGGTTTTCACTGAGCTTCAAACACTAACTTGTTTTAATGAAGAAAAATCACAGTAACTTTAGCAGGATAGTAATTAAGCTGTAGACACCCATCAAGGCAAACCCACTTTTATGAACATGAAATCACTAGAAATGCCGTAGTGTAACTACAACTCGCCAATAATGTCTTTTTTTTTTCCTCTATCTAATATATTAGTTTCAGATGGATGTCCTGTGCCCAGTGATACACCCAGAGGCAAATTTACCAAGACTGGCCCATTCATCTGCTGCCAGTCTGATCAACGCCTGGAGACAGCCAGCGTAGGAGACATGAAGCATTTTTTTTTCCTCTATCTGAAGGAAGGTCCCACCAGCAGCGTGGGGCAACCAAGAGAGTTGGAGGGCACCAAAGGTCTGCAAGGATGAACCTCAAGCTTGTCGTGACAGCTACTATGAGGACTGGGGCTGGAGAGGAAACCAAGGGAGTACTTTCTCACCAACAGCATTTCTGCGAGTTTGTTGTTGGCAAACACTTTGGCTCCTTTTAAATATTAGAAATGCACCATTTGTTTCCTTATGTATATACCTTCATTTTCTTTAAGATAAGCTGTACCTGCCCAGCCCCCAGGCATTTCTGTGAAGAATTCTCCATGTCCAAGATCTGCTTCGCCTCTTCAAATGTATATTGCTGCTTCCCAAAAATGAAAATGAGAGTGCATTGAGCAATCAGAGGCCAAGAAATGTTAACAAATGCATTTGAAACTTGAAGACTACAGCAACTGTGCTTCTGCATGGTGTGCTAGCCATGTCTGCAGAGCTGTGCAAGCTCTTAGTGAAAAATAATCCTCCAAATGGTTAATTCCTCTCCTGGGAGAGTGTCAAAGGAGGTTAGCTGATTTGCCCAGACCAAACAGACCCACATCAGAGTCTGGTTTAGGAAGCTGTGCTCTTTGCCCATAGGCTTTTGTCTTTCTTCTGAAGAACAGGACAATACAAAGTCAGGTGATGAAAAAGAGAGAAATTTGGTGCTTATTTTACAGTAGATTTTCGAAGTGTTTGCTCTACAAATAAGGCAGAAGGACACACGAATTCCCAAGCAATTACTTTCAGTTGAAGGAGCAAATATTAGAAATAAAAAAATAGTTAAGGAAGGAGTTAAAAGGAATGTCAGAAATCAGAGCATTAGGGCCATTTTTGTTTACTTTATAATTTATTGACCTAAATTTGCCAATGACATAGAAATGGGAAAGGAGGATAAAGTAAACACTGAGGAACAGAGCAAATACATTCAAAATGATCTGGATAGATTCAGCTTAGAGGCTGGATAAGTAGCTTATTCAGCTCAGTTGTACAGAACTGTGAAGTAATAAGATTAAGAACTAAAAATAATCAGAGAGAATAGAGCCAAAAAGAAAACACAACAAATAACTAAAATCTCAGAAGAAGAGTAGACTAAGTACTTTTCACTGTTTATGGTGGAGAAGATACAACTTGCTGTAAGGCAGAGTCATGGGGACTTTGCCAGCCCGGGCTGGATGCGGGATGCTGAGCAGCTCCAGGTGGACAGAGCAGTGCAGAAGCAGCTCCTGCAGAGGGATTGCACCCTGGGGAGCAGCACATCAGCCTGTGGGGCTGTGCTCAGGAGTGTAGGGAAATGGATAAATTGCACATTGATTTCATTTAATTATTTAATATCTATCTGGCACCAATACCAGCGGATGGACTGAGACTCACTGTGCAAGGCACATGGAACATCTCTGACAGCCTCCCCCCAATTGCATTTAATTGATGAGGTGTTTTTATTCTCATTTCACTTCTATGCGCTGCAATTTTTTCTCCACACCGTATTTTGGTGCCTGTGATCAGTATATACAATTAAAAGTTTATGAGTTATCGAGATTTGTGGTAATTGAACATTTTGCCTTAACGAACTAAGAAAAAAGGGTCATATTAATAAAACTTAGACTTGAGGAAGACAATCCTAAACAATTTTTTTAAAATGCTTACTTTATTTTTACCTTCATATAGTTAGAATACCAGAAGAATAATACAAAGCCTTAGATACAATTTATTTAAATCACAAATCATAGAATCATAGAATAACCAGGTTGGAAGAGACCCACCAGATCATCGAGTCCAATCACTCCTATCAAAGACTAAACCAATGGTCCTCTACCAAATAATTAAAGACACTAATAGCAGCCACCTTCTGTTCAAAATCAGGTTACTACTTTTACTTTAAGAGATACTTTTATTGTGTTGGAGAAATTATACCAAGTATTCTCTGTCTAAAGTAGGAAAATAACTCCATAATTGGATTTGTTCAAAATAATGATAACAAGATTTAAAACACAGTTGCAACACAGGCATCCTTGGTGCAGAAAAACTATTCTATGTCTTCAGCTGTCAACTAAATGTATATTGAATTTTGCAGAGCAAATTCAAATAAAAGTGTTGAGATTAAAAGTGATAAAGCAGCAACAGTGAGATCAGAATCTCTCCAAAAATTAGATTAAATCCTCCTCAGGACCATAAAAACCTTATTATGTTGACATGCATAGATCAATCATTGCAAGACAATTATCTTAACAAGTTAAAGTTGCTTTTATACAGGAATTATAGATTTTTTTTTTTCTTCTCTTTGGTATGAAAATAGACTGTATGGTCCAGACATTCCTGGGCACAAACTGAGACAGATGTATCGAGGCTCTCATGGTGATAAATAAGCCATAAATTCTATCTGTAAACATCAATAAAGTTCTCCTTTAAGCAACAAAACCTTACATTACATTGAACTGTGAAATAGAACAACACTAACTCTTGTCATTATATAGTTTATTGACTTTAGTGTGAACTTACATAACACTGGCTTTGTCTCTTCACTTTAATTCCAAAGTCGTTCCTGTAGCAGAAACACTGTATTGCTTTTCCACTGTGCCTGTCATCAGAAAGCTCATCTGACTGGAAATAAATGCTCATACCCTATCTCTGAAGATGACCAGTGCTATTGCTGATAAATGCAGAGCTGAAGAATGATGTGAGAATAGTCACTTAATAATCAGGGCTAGAGCCAAAAAGAGGGGATCCCAAACACTTTAACTTTGCTAATAATAGAAGCAGGATTTTAGTCTGGTCAAGAATGCTGTCAATATTCAAAGAGAAAGCATACACTGGTGATAGAATAGTTTCTTCAAGCTTTTTGGATCTGTTTGCTCCCATTTTTAGCTGAGAATTTCATGGTTGCCCCATTCCTGGAGGTGTTCAAGGCCAGGCTGGATTGGGTTTTGGGCAACCTGATGCAGTGCAATGGGTTCCTGCCCGTGACAGAGGGGCTGGAACTGGATGGGCTTTGAGGTCCCTTCCAACCCAAATGATTCCACAATTCTACGATTTTATTGTTTCTGCTGGAACATGTGAAGTGGTTTATTGCTGTGCAATAGTTTTGTAGGCATTCTTGTTATTTGGGGGTATTATTGACCTGGATTTGGACTGAAAACTTGCTTACTGCCAACAGATTTAATTCTAAGGCAAATCAATATAGTTCTGTGTCAAAGAATGTGGCAAACATTGGCTTTTATTTCCAGGCACAAAAGATTCTTGATGTAGTTCTACAAAGTAACTACTTTAAACTTTAAATCCTTTCCAAATAAAAGGTCATTTGTATTTTATATCTTCTGGAAGGTTTATTACAGCAAGATTTACTTCTTTGAACATTTTTTTGCATGTTAGTTTTAGAGATAGTTTCCTACTGAATACACTTTCCTGCTTTCAGTAGGAAGCTCCTCTGACGCTATCATATGGAACTGGTATGGAAAATGGTTATAAATACTTCTTGCAATGTAGGAGTTAATTACAACTCTAAATGAACAAAGCAATCCCTTTGCACTATGAATGAGTTATGTACAGGTGAGCACTAATGCTATTTTATTAAAGTTACAGTGTAATGCAATAAAGAAAAGGTCATTTTTACTGAAATCAGAATATTCTATCAAATATGATAGAAAACTCATACACACTTTGCACCATTGTAATATATTTTATAAAATTTTTATCTTCAAGGGTTCAGAATCCAAATTATGCATTCCTAAAACTCAGAGTTTTACACATTTTGAACGACTTAACAGTGGTGATACAAGAGACAATACTGAAATAAATGGTTTCATAGACCCATGAAGGACAGCTCGTATCAGATTGCCTTAAATAAACAGTGAGCTTAACATTCCATACTGGTTTCATTTCCACATAGTTTTTCAAGTTTTATTAACCCAGACAACTCATAATAATTATGATAAACAGACACTGTCATCAAAAATCAGCAGAAATTTGATAAGATTAAGTACAATGCAATACATCTTCCTTGCTCACAGAGTTGGTATAATAAATTACTCCCAGGCTTCAGAGTGAGGCATTGTATAATTGAGCAAAACAGATCAATTTTTAAGGATGCTTATTTAAATGCAAAACAGAATTTTTGAGAATGGTAAACTTGATTAAAATCCCTCTTTAGGTGCAAATCACAAACAACAATATCTAATGCTCACAGGCCATAACCATCCTATTAATAATACAATTTATTGTTCAGATATAATTGTAAGGTCTTAACGATGTGTCAGCTGTAATCTGCTTTAAAAATTAGAAACTATGAACTCCACAGTCTTCTAACGTAGCTGAAACACACACAAAGGCTGAGCGACTTGTATTTGGTTGCCTAAATGCACTGCATCTGATGAAATGATCAGACTCCGGGTGTTTGTCACATCATTTTCTGCATCTTTAGTGGTATGTTCCATAAATTATACTATTTCTGCTATTGTGTACACATTAAAATTGGATCCAGAAATGATTGAATATGAATATGAATGATTGAAATAATTAATTTAGCCACGTAAGACCTGAATGCTTTTAGAATTGGTTCAACCTTCACATGATGGTAATCCCCTGGCTAGATGCCCTTGTGGTTTTGCATAGCAAGAGCATTACTCTACAGACTTGAGACCTCTGGACAGGTTATGATTATCCAGCAGACTTAGAGTTATAGCTGTAAGCAAAACTGAACAAAAAAATCATTCCAATGTAACTTTCAATAAGGGACTGATTCAAATTTGTTTCATGGAAAGGTTCATTGGGCACTGGCAGAGGCTGCCCAGGGAGAGGGTTGAGTCACCTTCCCTGGAGGGGCTTAAAGGATGGGTGGACAAGGCGCTGAGGGACATGGTTTAGTGATTGATGGGAAAGGTTGGACTCGATGATTCCATGGGTCTTTTCCAACCTGGTGATTCTATGATTCTATGAAATAGGAAATTTTAGCAATCCCATGCCATACTCCTGCAAAACAGAGCTCTTCACTGGAAGTGGTGACAACGGTCAATTTAAAGACATGAAGAGGGGCTACAGCTCCTTCTCTTACACATTTACACTGGCATCCCTTTTGCACCATTAGCAGCGGATTAATGCTCACCTTCTCATCATGCATTTAGGTTCCTTTTCAAAGGTTCATAGAGTCATAGAATCATTTGATTAGGAAGGACCCATTGGATCATTGAGTCCAACCATCCCCATTAAACACTAACCCATGTCCCTCCGCATCCCATCCTCTACACACCTCCAGGGAACGTGACTCACCCCCCTCCCTGGCCAACCTCTGCCGGTGCCCAATGACTCTTCCCGTGAAATATTTTTTCCTGATGTCAAGCCTGAACCTCCCCTGATGGAACTTGAGGTCTTTCCCCCCCATCCTGTCCGCTGTCACTTGCAAGAAGAGCCCAGTTCCCTCCTCTCCACAACTCCCTTTCAGGTAGTTGTAGAGAGCAATGAGGTCTCCTTTCAATCTTCTCTTCTCCAGGCTAAACAACACCAGCTCTCTCAGCCGCTCCTTGTAAGACAGTAAACACATGACTTCCAGTCTCCTTGATAAAGAACTGTATCCAAATCTCACACATCCTGGACACTTCAATTACTCTGTTACTATATACATGTACATCCATAAATGTGAAGGCATAGCCAGGGCTTGTGTTAGTAATTGGAAACATAGAGTTATGCTCATAGTTGCACTGTGGTCCTTGCTAGGTTTGAGAAGGCAAAATTTCACTCAATGTACAACTGAATAATATGTGAACACTTCTTTTTTTGGTTTTGCTTCCAGAGTCTCAGAATTGGACAACAGAAAAACTTCCCAAGGGGAAAAAAATTGAAAGCTCCTTTCTTGCAGTTACAGTTTCGCAGTCGGCATCCATCATCTGTTTTCCTTCCTCAAACTCCAACAACAACAAAGTTTCTGCTCAGAGAAGAAACAAGCTTCCTACCAAAACCCTTCACTCTGTACCAGTGGACTGAAGGAGAGGTCTGATCTTTGAAACAGTCTTAAACTTCAGTGAGATGTAAACACTGCAAGTGGAATATTTATTACTTTAATAACATCTGTTACTACAGTGTTAATAGCTTTTTTTTAATGACCAGTAAACTACCTACTAGCAGCTCAGTGACTCTGTGTTTGAATTATGAGCCAACGAGCTTTTTAACATAGTTTATACCCCTGCACATGTAAACCAGGTTTAGGAGTCAAGGTGTTTTTGCCCCAAGTCCCTTCAGCTTCCTCTGAAAGTCTTGAAAATAGTCTGTCATTTAGTCTTTGCAGCATAAAATAAGACTCCCTGTGTGTTTTATACATCTCCATAGTACTGGAATGTGTTTCACTGAACATGAGTACATATCAAGAAATAGGAGCAAGATTAGGCATGGAGCAGCAGTGGCTTCCAGCTCCCTGCTCAGCTGCCCTGCTGCTTGTCCTGCACAGCTCTGGGGGTGGCTGCAGGCTGGCTTATAAGGCTTCAGTCCCTCACAGCTTTAGCAAATCCAGAAATTCAGCTTCTGGCTATTGCAGGAAAAGAGGCTTGACAAATTCATCCACCTGAATGGCCTGACAAATTCTGCTTTGCAGCTCTCATAGAGGACTGGAGGTGGGAGACTCTGAGTAAAGGGTAATAGTTTAGCAAACACTAGTAACTATTTAGCCTTACAGTTAAATGATTGTATGTCATTGTACCTGAGCACACAAAAGCTTCTCTTGTGGTTTTGAAGTAAGGCCTTCGGCTTACATCTCTATCTACCTCACTGTCTCTGTCATACCCATGTTTTCCTCTGCATAGCAGTGGATAGCAACGGCAATAATGATGGTCATTTATTAGATAATTAAAGTGAATTTAGCAGGAACACAAGGTGTTTATCAGACACTGTTGAAGAAACAAGAGGCTAGAATTTAAAACATAACATTAAGCTCTCTGCTTCATATTTTGTTTCCACAGTCCTAGTATGGTTTGAGTTGGAAGGGACCTTAAAGCATACCCAGTCCCACCCCTGCCATGGGCAGGGACACCTCCCACTGGATTAGGGGCTCCAAGCCCCATCCAGCCTGGCCATGAACCCCTCCAGGGATGGGGCAGCCACCACTGCTCTGGGCAACCTGGACCAGGGCCTCCCCACCCTCACAGTATCAAATTTCTTCCCAAGATCTCATCTAAATCTCCCTTCTTTCAGCTTAAAATGATTCCCCCTCATACTCCCATGTATTTTCATACATTAAAGCTGATCTCTGCAAAGAAATGTCAGCTAGCTCAGTTATTATTAGGCAAATCAATTCTATCTACGTCACAATGACGTTTCATCACCAGTAATTCCGTTGGGCCAGGAATGCCTCTCCATGAAAATCCTCTAAACAGCCTGCTCATTCCAGAATCAGAGCCTGTCATTCAATAATGTCATACAGCAGCATTCTTCATCCCTCTGTCACATGAGGACAGCTGATTGTCTGTGCTCCTCTACGTCTGCAGTATCTGTGTATGCACGTGCTGATACAATATGCGATATTTTGAATGGTTTTCCAGTGCTTTTCCAAGCATGCGTTCACCCTGATGGAGAGACAGCCACGTGAAAACACTATGGAAAGTCATTTTGCTGTAAGCGCTTGCTGAAATCAGTGAATCATCTTGTTTTACAGTAGCACCTGAAATATGTTTGGCAACATCCAATAAATCCTAATGTTTGTCATGTAGAAATAAAGGGAGAGGAGCAGAATGAAATGTCATCTATATTTCAATGGTATTTCTATTGGTTGTATTGGAGAGAAATTTAGAGGAACAGAAATGAACCAATTTCATGCAGCTGGCTCAGCGTACCAAGAAGTTATACAAAGGAAATAATAAATGAGAGAAGCTGAAGCTGGGAGCAGGTCAAATTTTGGAATTAGAAGAGGCAGAAAAACACAAGTAACAAAGTGCAAATTTATGAAGATTGCTGAGGAAAGAACTGTAATTTTGACTTTGATAAGGCAGAAAGGAGATATCCCACATCTGTGGTAACAGAGTCAGAAAATGCACAATTTAGCAACCATGTTCTTTCTATGAGACGAAGATAAATGTGAGTATGCTGGAAAAGCTAGAGAAAAGGAAGTTAAAGCCTTCAATGTATGAGATTAAAGATTTTGGTTAAAATATCATTAAACATAAATTTAATTTCATGCAGATGAGAGGATTGCTTTCTAATTTAGGAAGTACTGGCACTGTGTACTAGAGTGTACAGCCCACTGCTCTGAGCCTGTAAGCTGCTATTAACAGAGCAAGTAATTAAAATATTTAGATTTGTGCCAGACAGGGACTTTAATGGGAAATTTTAACTGGGAATAACTTTGATGATCTTAAGTGAAAGTTTTCCAGTTGTTTTTTAGTGAACTGACCAGTTTCCAATATTGTTTGTCTCATACTATGTTCAAGGTAGAAATCAAAATAATGATATCAACTCAATATGTTCGCATCCAATGGAAGTTTGTACCTGGAAATGAAACCTATTTTATCTAAAATGTCCTTTATGCACTCACCATATGCAAAACATTAATATTAAAACAATCCAACCAAAATTTTTCTTTCTATTTTATTTCTAAATTATTCTGTGATTAGAATGATGATTATGATGATGATTATAATGATGATAATTATTATCCTATGTCTATTTCATTCTCAGTATTTTAGTAAGAAACAGTCCAATAGCTTGTTCTTAAAATGCTATAGGAAAAATAAATATATTTGTGCACTCTTTGATGAATCACATTTTGAAGGAAATGCAACATCAAAAGCTACATTTTGCTAATATGCCTCATTAAGCTTCTTCTAAAATCAGAGACATGAAAATTCAAAATTAATGTGGAAAAAATCTATATAAGGAAAGAATTACATGTCAGATTTAATTTAGATTTTTTTAGGGCTTTCTTTGAATTAGAACTTTAATGTAATATCTTGCATATGAATATATGGCTTATATTTCATTCCATTTGTAATTACCATTAAAGCGTGTCATTAATTCAGTTTAAAAAATCTCTTTGGATCATGTATATACATATTTGGAGCTGGTGAAATTCATACTGAGTTTTTCTGGGTTTACAAATTACAAGTTTAGATTTATTGTTAGTGTGTGAGTTACATGTATTAGTTATTCCTTCTGATGATGCATGAACATAATTCTTAAGAGAATATTTTCCTTGTGCACAGTAAATTAAACAACAAGTTGTGAAAAACAGATATTTAGATTTAGTCATTTGAAGCAGTGTATTTTTACTGTGTATATTTTTTATTCTGGAAAGACTGTTATCACTACAAGGATTATGTACTTTATTCTGACTGTTTAATAGTTCATCAGTAGCAGATCAAACATAACCATACATAAAGGAGATCGTTCTTTTATTAATCTAGCCTAGAAGTACATGTCGGATGAGTGAGACATAATGGAATGTATCAGTTCTCCTCCAGTGTTAGAAAGGACATGTCTTTACAAGGTACTTTTCTGGCTGGCCAGATAGTGGGATGGGAACACCTCTAGAAATAAAACCTGCTTTAAGATAGAATCCTGAATTTTGCTTAGAAGGAGGGCTACAATGAGGGCTATGATTTCTGATCGAAATATTGGCCATTTGGAACAAATCTGAAGTTTAGGCTATGTGGACATGACAGTTGTTCTTCAGCTCCAACCTATGACCATGACTGCAGACAAACACACCTACACACCTTTACAGCAGTGCACCTACACCCTGCATCTCCTACATGGTGGGTAAAGATGAATAGTTCCTAGGAAAATCCCTGAAGCCCTGGCCCAGGTTGCCCAGGGAAGCTGTGGCTGCCCCATCCCTGGAAGTTTTCAAGGTCAGGCTGGATGGGGCTTGGAACAACCTGATCCAGTGGGAGGTGTCCCTGCCCATGTCAGGGATGGGCTTTAAGTTCTCTTCCAAGCCAAACCATTCTCTGATTCCCTGCATATGTTTGCTGGCTAAGTGATGATGCACCTTACAGCCAGTGTCGTGTCAATGCTGTTGCTTGGGTTGACCCTCCTTGTCATGCCAGAAGGAGACGGCCATCCAGGCACCAAGAGTGTCAGTGCTGTGCAGCCCCTCCCCGTGTTGCTGGGCTGCTCCACTCCTCTGAGTTTGACTCAAGCTTCCCTTCACAGTCCCTGCCTCGAGGGGTTACAAGAGGTTGTGCATGAGGTTGCTCAACCACATGCTCCTGCTTCTCAATAAATATCTCATAAGACTTCTTTGGAGGAATATAAATTAGAATAAAATTCAGGCTAGCATGTAGGAGAAAACTACACATTCAAAACTTCTTACTGGATTTCATATCACTGTTTATAAGAACTCTTGGTATCCCTCTGTTTTGGTTAGGTCAGCAGTTTGGCCTGGGTTTATCCCTACTTTCTGGTTTTTAGTGAACTGAACATTATTTATACATTTCCCTTTCCATTCTCTATAGGAAGTTAAGGGGATAAAAAGCCTCTGTGGGCTCCAGAAACCCTGACATTTTTAGATTACTTTCTTTGGTGTTTGGAATGTGATATGAGACCAACCTTGCCTGTGAGTAATCAGTTCTTGTATAGAAACAAGAAAAGCTGGGAAGAGGTACCTAAATAAATAAAGTGCATTAAAAAAAAACCAGATCACAACATCAGTGACATGGGAAAGTACTCATTCAGAAGCCTAGTTGAGGACTTTTTAGGTTGGTGATCTCAGGCAGGGCAGAGCATAGGTGGGAGGGGGACACTCTAGCTTTTACACCCTCTTTGTGCTGCCAAACCAGCTGAGAGGCAGCTTCTGACCCAGACTTAGCAGCTTACTCAACACCAATGAGGCGTTACAGCTGGTTTGTGGTCAGACCTCAAGCAAGGAATGATTATTACAATTTTAGGTTAGACCCTGATTCCATACTTGTCACCTCCATAGAAGCGCATATGGGGCAGAAATACCTGTGAACTGATACTTGAGAAAATCCAGACACTGCTCCAGTGAAAACCACTGCAGTCATTCACTGTGGAGTTGTGGCTGACTCTTATCTGCTCCATACCGGTGTCAGTGGATTCGCTTCTCATTTATTTTGTGTAATAAATTGACTTTACCATACATCTTTCTATAGACTCTCACAAGAAAGGTGTCAGCACCACAACCCAAGGAAAACCAAAACAAACACTGCATCTGCACAGTAGCCCTTCCTAGGAAGGAATCCCCACCAGCTAAAAAACATTACGCCTCTCACCCAGCAACCATTTTATTATTAATAGTTTTCCTGTGTAGTATTCACAGATGCCACAAAGGTTGGGGAACTGTAATTGTTGGAATAAAGTGATCAAATTCACTTTTTACTGAAGTTCTAAGCTTCCTTATTTTTTCTTCTAACTTATGAAATGTGTCAATAAGAAATAGTTACCTTGACCACCCTTAAAATCCTGTTGTTTGCTTTCCATAAAACCCTCACTGTAGTATAGAGAATGCTGAAAATACTGTCATATTCTCCTTTATCGATCTGCTGAAATCTGTGGAGTTTGAAGAACGTTCACTCTTACACTACGTATTGTGTTCTATGTACCTGTGGATGCAATGCTGGCATTGGTGTTACTTTCATATACTACTGTCAATGATTCATTATCCTTATTCCCTTGAGGTTTTTTGCAGTAACACGATGACCCTGGTAATGTAGCACTTCATCCTATTTCTGCTTACTTCAGTGTCCTCTAACGTCTGCACTTTGCTGGAAGTGCATTCACTTAGCACACAGACGGCTCGCTAATAGTCTTTCTATTTATCAGTGTCACAAATTATGGATTTCTTGTCATGCAGTTTCCTGTATAATAATTTTGCAAATTACACAACAATTGTTGAAAATTAAAAGTAAACCTGTGAAGGTGCTACGCAAACGAGAGCAAGAGAGAAACCAACTCTTCCTTTCTCATCGACTGAAGCCTAGTTTAACGTACTCACTTTATGGGCATTTTAGAAACTCACTTTTATTTCAGTCATCCTGCATACCATGAGCAATCATTGCTTATACCGCTTTGGTGACTTGTTTTCCCCAGTAAGCTGCCCAAATCTCATTTCATTTGGACAGAGTTATGTGAATTTGAGATGGTGTCACAGTGTCTTTTTGCTTACTTTTAGGGGCAGTGTCGATGACTTTGAAAACTTGTTAGTATTGTCATCATAAGGTATCAAGATTTAGTGGAAGCTGCCCCCCATGGAGGGGGCAGGTGGAAGAGGATGAACTTTGAAGTCCCTTTCAGCCCAAACCACTTTTGATTCTATGTTTCTATACACATGCATAGTCCATAATCACTGTTAATTGGATTTTTTTGCTTAACTAGTGGTGAGAAAGTTCTATGTGAAGGGAACTGACAAAAACATTGGCACAATATTTAGCAATTATAATTTTAGTTGATAATTATCTACTTTTTCCGGTTACTTTTCTCTTGTATCCTGGAAACTTGTGACTGCTTGAACAAGACTTCTTCATAATTGTTGCCCATTCTTGTCTACAAGCCATGTAATCTTCAAAACTTTGGAGAAGAATATATATACTCATGGGTTTTAATTAGTTAGTATGATTTTCATGAAAAGTCATTAAAGCTCAACTCTATCCATAACTGTTGCTAAACACCTTGTTTTTCAAATAAGCAATTGGTAGTAAATCCAAAAATCCCTCTTATATGAGATATTTGCCTTCTATTGGATACACAGATGTTGTAGAAGAAAATAAAAAGCTACTGATTAATCGCTCAAAAGATAGAACCTTGATCTTTTATGCTTTTATCTTATCTGAATACAAGTGAGTACATCAAATTAGATTAAAGGAGGGATGTTTGTCTCTTATCCTTTAGACTTGGTGAAATCTGGTCTTATCTGCCAAGTGTCAGCTATATTTGTGCTTCAAAATCCAAACATCTGTTTTCAGAGAATATTTTCTTTTTTATTAACCTTCATCAGAGCCCAGCATCTGCGCAGTAATTCTGTATCAGAATTCTAACCATTTTAAACATACAACATATGACGGAGGTCGATCTAATGGCAGGATTGTGTGGTCACTTCTGAACATGAAGAGAAACAAAATAAAGTAAGAATGGCTCAACATGAAACTTGGTTCTATTCCCTTTTATTTCCCTACAGGCTCTTTCATTTCTAGTGGAAACTTGTCCTTCTGACATCTTCGTGGGAAATTGTGGATGCACTGTCATGGTACCGTGGATGTTTGAAACATTTTTTATTGAAAAACAGTAAGTCACAGTAATGGAGGTGATCACAAAATGATAAACAGTCCTATGTTACAGCATCCCACAGGGACAAAGACTATCAGTAAAAACAAATCTTAAATTTTGTGATTATGGAGTATTTATTTCTGAAGGAGAAGACAGAGATGTCAAAAACATAAACCAAAGTAGACGATGTTGTTTACCTGAATTAACTGGATTTGAAAGTACAACCAGCTTTGAAGCTAAAGTAAAGTTTGCAAGTTTATCCTCTATGGCAGTGACATAGAGAATAAATCTGTATTTGCTGTGTTTAACCACCTGTTATTTTGCTAAAAATGTTACTTTATCTTTCAGCGTATTAATTCTGAGGAATTATTAATAATTTAAATTTTAATTTTTTTAAATTAAATTTTCTCTTTGTTTCAAGTTAAAACAATGAATACATTTATGAGCTCTTCCTTCTTAGAGTTTTAAAAAGCTATTTTTAAAACCATCATGACGTTTTAAAAAAACTAGCTTCTTTAATTGCTTGTACCATTCAGGTTGCATGTTTTCTACTGGTTATAATGTCAGTAAAATTCTGCTCAGTATTTTGCAGCTGTTGAAAGCATGTTTATAAATGGCTTCACAGTATGATGCCAGTATTTTCAGTGTGGTTTTCCAGTTCAAAGAAAACTTAAGTATCTTTTCAAAGCTTCAGGTGTGTCACTGACTTTTGCGGCTAGATCCATATTTAGGCAACGAGTGTAAATGGTCTGTACGTGGAAATGTTAATCATGAAAAACTCTCATGCATTTATGTGTCAGATTTCTTTGACCACTGAGTGCTGCTCATAGTGATTAGATATCTTTTTCCTGAAAAGTTCTAAACTCAAAATAATTCCTGGACATTCTATTTGTTATTTGAGTACACATATAGATATACATACATATATAAAATCTTTGGATTATGTATATACACCCACATACATACGTGTGTTTGTGTATATATATAGACACATATATATAAAATCCACAAATTTTATATATATATATTTTATATATATATATATGTTTATATAAGTATATATACATATATATAGATATATATGTGTATATATACGTACATGCATGTATATTTACATATATAGAGAATCATATATATATACACACATACATATATATATATGTAAATATAAAATCTACAAACTAAACTCAACCAAATCCGAATCTTAGAGGCATTTAATTTAGCTAGGGGGGGAAAAAATTCACAAAACACTCTTTAAGTGTTTTTTTGAGGTTTTTTCTTTTAATTGTTTGTGCTAGACAAGAAAATCTCCAACTGATGTCCCTTGATAACTCACATCCATTTAACTTATTAGTTGCTATTGGACAGTTCTCTTGTTTCAAAGTATTAAATCAAAATAAGACTGTGGGGCATTCATGTTCTTTTTAATTCTGCATAAGTAAGCAAAAAGGACAAATAGTATTTTAAACTAGGTACCTGTATGGTCCTAACATGCAAAAAGCCATCCGTTTTGATGGTGTATTTTGTAATACTGTAATTAAAACAAAGCATCATATTATAAAAGATTTATGTTAAAGCTATATAGTCTTAGTATAGACTGAAGAGACTCTTAACCAAGATTGTTTGCTTGAAAGGGTATAGCAAACAACCTGCTGATGGGATGAAATCCCATTTGCAGTATTAGGTGTTGTTCCTAGTACACGTCGGTAGCAAGACTTACTTCTGGTGGGATCAGAATACTTTTCAGTTGCTTAAGCATCACCTGTAAATGAGTAAAGGACATCCCTACATTCTTAACATCTTTAAAGTATGCTCCGTATCTCTAAAAATACTTCAACAATGCAAGCAGAAACGGCTACGGCGATCACTGCAGCTCAAGGCTGCTTTGTACTGCCATTTCCAAACCCTTCTAAGCCATAAGGACTTCATTTCTAATGAGCACCTTGTCATATAATACAGCTGAATAAAGGCAGCACTTTGGTACAGTTTGACAGGACTTGGTGAACAGTAACTGTAACAAAGAATTTTAAGAAGCCTCTCTCCTAAGCCTCTCCTGCCCACCAAGTGTTCTGGGAATCCCTCACTCGCTGTATTAGCTAATCCTGTGTTCCTGTTGCTCGGGCACTTCCACTCCAAACAAGCTGCCTTTAATTCCTCTAGGGAACACAGATTTCCTTATTGCTTCATCTGGGGGATGGACATGCCAGTGTTGCCTCTGGTCATGATTTGGAAGAGAGCTTATTTTGGCTATTGGTGCCAGTGGGCAAGAAAACACTCCACTATGAAGCAGCTGCAGATAATCTCTACAAAAGATATGTGACTGCTTATCCAGTAGATACAAACACCTAAGTGCCAGATCTCCATAGCTGTGGTCAAGGTGGACTGAAGTGCTGTTTGTTGTGCATATACACAAATGATTTTATTACAGGAGACTTACAGTAAACCAAAAGCTACACATTTTATAATTGTTATCTACTTGCTCTTCATTATTTTGCTCCTGTTCTACTAAGAATGTGTGAAATAATAAGCAGTGTCACTCCACCCAGCACTTCAGTAATATTATTGGTCCATTAATAGCAGAATAATCTTGTATATTAGCTAGTACAGCTACAGCATCCACCAGCACGTGAAGTTCAAGTGTGTAAGTCTTACGGAATTCATTCACAAAAAACATTTAACATTATAAATTTGGCTTCTTTGACTGGTAAAATTTCACCTCAGTGATAAGCAATGTTCATTAAATGACTCTTCAGTGTGATACATCCTAGTATATTTCCTAAAGAACATAGATATTTGATAGGATTAACTTAAAGACACAACGAGCTCTTCATATTTAAAATTCCAGCAATGCACCTATTTTGGGTATTATTAGAATAGAGTTATGTATTTTTCTTTCTCATGCCTGTTTAAATAAATACATGAAGAAAATTTGAACGATTGAATTGATATATGAGGGTAGAAGGATTTTTGGAGTGCTTTCTCTTGTTTATATCCTCAGTGTGGTTTTAAAAGGAGTCCAGTAATTTCCACAGCATTTAACTAGAGGTGCTCCTAGCAAGCCGATACCCATTGCACAAAGTACTTCGACCTTCAGGTAGCAGCAAATAGCAGTGTTTTGTGGGTAATTTCTTACTTCGACCTGCTATTATCAAAATAATCCATTTCTTTAAAGCTGAAGTCACATCAGACAGTAGTGCGTTCACACTCTGTTGTTTTGTCACACTCAGTGGCAAGTCGCACACTGGAATACAAAGAAAGGAGCCCTGTTCTGCCTTTCTAACCACATGTGAACTGCAGAAAGGGTGATGTCTGCGCTGCCTGGGGGTGAGCACAGAGAGTAGTTCCAAAAAAACACAGCACGTTTTCCAAACTGAAGCAGGTGACAGACTAAGGTTGTTGCGTAACTTGATGCAGAGGAGGTGGTTTCTGACAATTACGTGACATATGAGACATGAAATCTATGGAAGGACTTGCACAACACATTAATTCTTGTTATATAAGGTTAGGAGAGTATTAACCTGAAAGGGTTTTTTACTGTCATCATGCATAGTTATAACCGCACATTGCTCCTGGAACTGGGGAAAGATATAAGGGGAATTGGAGCCTATGCTGCCTGTCTAACCCAGCAAGTGCAGAACATCTGTGTGTAAAGGTGTCCAGTGAGTAGGGCATGTGCATCTTGAAAAAGCCTGAGGACCAACATACTTAATTACAGAGATCCAAGCCATGGTAGCAAATGTATGGCTAGGTGGTCTGTGGCTACCTGTGGAGAGGGCGTTGCTGCAGTTCTGTAGCACTGGGATAATAGAATCATAGAATCACCAGGTTGGAAGAGACCCACTGGATCATCGTGTCCAACCATTCCCCTCAATCACTAAACCATGTCCCTCAGCATCTCGTCCACCTGTCTTTTAAACGCCTCCAGGGAAGATGACTCAACCACCTCCCTGGGCAGCCTGTTCCAGTGCTCAGTGACCCTTTCTGTGAAAATTGTTTTCCTAATGTTCAACCTAAACCTCCCCTGGCAGAGCTTGAGGCCATTCCCTCTCATCCTGTCCCCTGTCACTTGGGAGAAGAGCCCAGCTCCCTCCTCTCCACAACCTTTCAGGTAGTTATAGAGAGCAACGAGGTCTCCCCTCAGCCTCTATCAGAACAGCCTCTGTCAGGAAGCAATACAGAAACTGTAACCCAAATACACACCTTACTGCACAGATGCATGAAATTGTATTCCTTTTATTTAGGGGAAGATAATGTTATTGAGGATGTAGATGAATGGTTTGACTGCAAACTGTTAATTCTGACACCAGCTCTGACAAATGCCTCTCATTCCCTCGGTTGTCCTCTGTCCCTCCAAGCAAGCACAAAGATAATATGTTTTTTCAGCAACAATTATTTTGTTTGTAAATTAAAGTTCAGCCTCTGAAAGGCTTTGCAACAGCAAAAGTTGACTTCAGACTGTTAAGCACAAGTGCAATGCAGTTATAGACAAAACCAGCCTATGTACTGCCAACATCGTCTATTTGCTTCTTAATGTTTCTTCAAAATAATGGCATTATTTATAGAAGGAGAGAAAGATTTGATCCTCAGTGACATGAAACTTTGATCTGCTTTATAAAAAAAAGATAATGATAAAGAAAATCAGAAATTTTAAGAGAAGTTATGAAAGGAGGAGTTTTTACATTTTAATATTAAAATCGTACAGGAGATCTTTTCTTCTGGGGAATATTGTCTACAGTAACTTTCATTACTGCTATTTAATTTGTCATGTCTAATCAGGCATCTTTATTTTATACTTTTTGCTTGCTCAATAACCTTTCAAATTACTCTCACTAGGTGAAGAATGTCATGCCCTCTAAGACTCTTCTTTTACATGGAGGAGAACATATTCTCAAGCAAGTTTTCCAAAATTGTGGAAGCCTCCTGATATCGGTAATTTAAAAGGATGACAGTATAGGTGGAATTTTCCTGCCTTTTTTCAGGTCTTTTTCCATTTCTTTCTAGCCATGTGTTACTTAATGCCTTTTTATTGTATTCAAATCTTTCATTTTTGAAACTAACTGCACATAAAACCCTAGGCTTCTCAAGCTACTTTTACCACCTGGACTCAAAGCGAAGCAATTTTTCTTGCATCATTTCTCCTTTGTTATCTTGTCTTTCCATCAGATTCTCCATTAGCTCAATTATAGGACTGCTACAATTTTTACTGCTACTGTTATGTAGGGACTATTAAATAATTTACTATTCTCCCAAACATATTTGTGTCTAAAGGTCTAATTTTGAAAGGTTGAAAACTCATCTCAACATTATCACATTGGTAATCAAAGAAGTAATTGCACAAAATAATCCAGAATAAGATGCACAGTAATTTAGCTTTAGGGATGCAATCTATTTGCGGCTATAAAAGATAATATTTGTTTATGTGGTTGGTTATTTTTCTTCCTGTGATTACCTTGAGGCCTGCAATATGGAAATAAAGAGAACTCGTAGAAAAATATGAGATGTTACCATAAAATTCACATCATATTGGCAGTCAGGTAATTTAATTGATTCATTTTAATAAATTGTATCTTCACCAAATGGTGAGTATTTGAGCTATGTTTGATGCAGTTCTCCTATTCCTGAGTCCACAGGGGAGGAACAAATGAATAACTGCTGTAAATCCATCCCTGAGCAGAGGGAGCTGTGGTGCAGATCCAGCAGAGCTCTCTTCCCTCCTTCCCGCAGCACTCCTGCAAATGTCCACAAGGAATCAATGGAAATCTGAATTTCCTCAGCTCAGAAAGGAGATAAAAGAGACCTTTTCTTTCCCATCTGTTGCAAGGTACAGTATTCCTAGTCATGCTGTTCACTGCTGAAATCTGTCAGGTGCTGCACACTTGGCAAAAGGCTTTGTGCAAACAGCAAGGTATGTCATTATCACACAAATATTAATTGCTCTGCTGTGGTACAAATACAGGACTGTTCACTTTCTTAGTCTTCCAAAGAAGAAGGGTGGAATTGACTCTAAGCAGAAAAGTTCCCAGTGAAGTCAAAAATACTTGAAGGACTGATAAGTTATGAAATATTGGCACTGGTGAGACCTTGAATCCTGTGTTCAGTTCTGGGCTCCTCCCCACAAGAAGGATGTTGAGGCTCTGGAGTGAGTCCAGAGAAGAGCAACGAAGCTGGTGAAAGGGCTGGAGAACAAGAGGAGCAGCTAAGAGAGCTGGGGTTGTTTAGCCTGGAGAAGAGGAGGCTGNGTTCTATAATTCTATGATCCTATGTTTGAGCCAAACTGACGCACAGGAAGAGTGACTCCAGTTATATTCTGCAAGTGAAAAAAAATCAATTTGTACCCAAGTAAGCTTGCATGGCAGATGATTTGCAATATTTGGTATGACTGTGGATTTGCATGGTACAGGCAATATTCATTGTAAAATGTATGTATGATTCATTCATGAATTGACTTATTTTATTCTTTGTTCATAAGTCTCCAGCAGAATGCAGTCAAGTGGCAATCTGATGCTCAGATTTTGTCGATGCACTTCAGGTGAAAAAAAGTTTACCCTACATGGACCCTGTGTCCAGTTCTGGATTCCTCAGCGTAAGAAGGAGGTGGAGCTGTTGGAAAAGGTCCAGAGGAGGCTACAAAGATGATTAGAGAGCTTGTAAGAGGAAAGGCTGAGAGAGCTGCGGTTATTCAGCCTGGAGAATAGAAGGCTCAGGGGAGACTTTATAGTCACCTTTCAGTATCTGAAAGGGGCTACAAGAAAGCTGGGGAGTGACTGTTTACAAAGGTTGGTAGTGAGAGGACATGGGGCAATGGGTATAAACTGGAGAGGGGCAGATTTACACTAGACATAAGGAGGAATATCTTCACTGAAACCCTGGTCCAGGTTGCCCAGGGAAGCTGTGGCTGCTCCATCCCTGGAGGGGTTCAAGGTCAGGTTGGATGGGGCATCATGATCTAGTGGGAGGTGTCCCTGCCCATGGCAGGAGGTTGGAACTGGATCATCTTTAAGGTCCCTTTCAACTCAAACTATTTGATGATTCTATGATTCTATGATATATTCCTACCTGCTTCAAGAGCAGCAAAGAGTTGAAAAGTATTGCAGTTCTTTGGTACTTGGTAACACAATGAAAATTAAAGAATGTATTTTAATGGGATATAAGCATTAGCAGTATAGGGTAAGATATAATGTGTTGCACTGCAGTAAACTGCTAAGTTTAATTCAAGATAATGTCTTTATCTGTAAGAGTTTGTTTGGACTTGTTATACCACAGTAAATAAAACAAAGGAGGTCTACAACCCAGGGTATATTGGTTTAATGCCTTGTATAGGTTCTACCTAGATTATTAAGTAAAGTAAAATACTAGTTATTAGAGTTTTTATACACAGGGAAGAAAACATAGAATCATAGAACAACCAGGTTGGAAGAGACCCACTGGATCATCGAGTCCAACTGTTCCTATCAAACACTAAAACATGTCCCTCAGCACCTTGTCCACCCGTCCCTTAAACACCTCCAGGGAAGGTGACTCAACCATCTCTCCGGGTAGACTGTTCCAGTGCCCAGTGACCCTTTCCATGAATTTTTTTTTTCTGATGTCCAGCCTAAATCTCCCCTGGCAGAGCTTGAGGCCATTCCCTCTTGTCCTGTCCCCTGTCACTTGGGAGAAGAGGCCATTACCCTCCTCTCTATAACCATCTTCTTCTCATATCTTTGCAGGGCAACGTACCCTAGCTGCTCACAAGCACACTGTTTCAGAAACAATTGGGCCCTACTTTCACAACATACTTGTGTTGACATAGTGTCACTTTTAAGTTAGATAAAAGTTGTTCCTTTAAAGAAATTCTTCTACATCAACTGTAGAATTAGATACTTTGCAATTTTGTTCTTGTCTTTATAGAAGTCACAGGCAATTTTACAATGTAAAAGAGGGTCCAATTCTGCTCCTGGATATCTATACATTCTTACTTTCTATTGTGTGAGTAGTGTGGAAAGCATATAAACATTATAAGGCCCTCTAGGAAACACACTGAAGTCATAAGGTTCGGTCAAAAAATGGATGAACAGAAATATTTGCTTGTACATAAATGCATTTGTGGGTTAAAACATAAATGCAGCTTCACTGCTTCTAAACTTGCAGGTGGTGCAGTTTGTGATTGAATAATATGGAATCCACACTTCAAGGGTGAAATTCTGTCCTTTATGCCATTGATTTCCATGTGCTTGTGGTTTCTCCAAAGAGGAATATTGTTGGAAAAAAGGGTGGTGTTAAGCAGTAAAGTGCCATCACTAAGACAGTTTGCTCATAAAGGTCACATAACGATATGTCACCCCTCTCTGATTAATAGGCCATGGTGCTAGTAGATATTGATTATATTTAAGAGCCTGTGGGCAAGAGGCAATTTAAATTATCTTCAAGCAACCGTACAAGAAATACAAAATAAGGTTAATTTGATAGTAGATACTAACAGGTGCCATTGCTGTTAATCCAGTTTGAGGAAGGGGGTACAGTTTGAGGAGATTTAGCCATTTTGTAGAAACTGATTGTAATCACCGGTGCAGGTATCATGAAGACAACGGTTGCCAATCATAACCTTTATTCCACCTGTGGTATCCATTACAGCAGGATGTCTCTCCAGCATTTTTCCATTTCACCAACCACATTCAAATCAGAGAGTGGTCCTCAGCTTTTGACATCTGAATGAAAAATACTTTTGCTTCAAGTACTGTAGGGAAAAAAAAACCCAAAAACCCCCAGAATACCCGCATCGCCCTCTCAAATGCTTATTCAAAGTATTTTATGCAATTTATTGCTCATTTCTATTTTATTTATGGCAACAGAAATTTATCCTTCTGGAGCTGATGTGCGATAATGATCTGCGCTCATCAGATTTTGTGTTACTCATCTAACTGCATCAGTTTCAAAGTTAGGTTTTTCTTTGCATAAGGTTTGCAGATGTTTAGCAAATATCGTATAGCATAATTGAGCAGGAGGACCCTGGATCTTTGTTTACCCAAGGCAAAGCTGTGATGTTAAAACTGTGGTGAAATATTGGCTCTCAATCCTAACAATCTATAATTGCAATTCCATGCTAGTAAGTATATAATTCAAGTGAAAAGCTATTTTTGTAGCAGGAAAGTCTTACATACTTCTTACACTTACTTCTATTTGCAGACAGTTATCCAAAATCTGCTGTTCTGTCAATATAGAGAGATCAACAATTGCTAAATGTTTGTATACAGCATGTTAAACTTATGACTGTCTTTTCATGAAGTTATTCATTTTCCAATGTTTATTTCCATTGAGAATCATACATAGTCTATTATTACAACTTTCAAAAGCAAAGACTCACAGTCTTTCTGTTTTATAACAGGATTTTTTGCAACTACAGGACTGATGTATCGCTGTTTGGAAGTTGTTAAAAAAACAAACCAACCTGCATAGGGATTAAATACGGGATTGTCTGAATGGAAAGAGGAGTATGTGAACACGATACGTCTGAAGGCATCTATGGACACGTATATCTGAAATATTCATATGCATATGCCACTTCTCAAATATGCGTGTTATTATATGGTAGCACTGTTTTGGCTGTTAAGCATATTGAAAGGAGCTTTTATGCCAGTAATGCTGTCTTTGTGGTTATAATCAGCTTATTTAATTAGCTAGAGTTGCCTTACCCCAAAACAATAATTCACATGAGTAGAAGCAGTAAGATTTTGTGCTTTTCTGAGTGTTGAACTTAACCTGGCTGGTACAACTTTTTATATTATTTTAAAGATTACTTTGATGTTCTGAAGATACATATACTCACATGTAGATGTCACTTCACTGATATTTTAAGATAGTATTTGGGCAAGGAAATCACACTTCACATCTTACTTCAATAATAAATTTTATGTCTTATTTAGAGTTCCTCCATGACCAAAATTATGCTCCATTACTGTAAATTGATTTTACAGCAGTAAGTTTAGTGCAAAGGGCATTTTCAAAGCTTCTCAGTGCTACGTAGTTCATTCTTTCACAGTAACAGCTGAGTTCCTATTCAGTTTTGTCAAATCCATCAATCAGTAATTGTCCACACACAAAAAGTCTTCTAATAAAATTTAGGCAGCAGCTGGATACATTTTGGGGTTTTACTTATTTTGTAAATGAAATACAAATGTGTCCACATACAAGCTAAACAAAGGGGAGAATATACAATTTGTCCCTGATGCAGCTTAGTATCATTTGTTAAAACGAACAATAGGGCACTGGCTTGAAAACCAGCAACTTTTGGAAATTGTTCATATTAATTATGTAAAACAAATGACAGTCTGAAAGTGCAGCAGTATTCTTATACTTTCATAAAAATAATAAACTCATGATTTATTTTGTGTGTTATCTCTTAAATATTCCCCACATCTGGCTGAGAGAGACACTGAGTGACTCACAATGATAAGAAGATAAGACACTAGATTCCTATTAATTACTAAAACTGTTTTGTGTGTTTGTCTCATGAATTAAGCATTTTTGGTTAGATTCTGATTATTTTTTCCACTTTTCATTTCTAATGCAAGATCAAATCATTTTCTCTCAAAAAAAAAAAAAAATTTTTAAAAAAAAAAAAAAATATTTTAAATTTTTAAAAAAAAAAAAAAACAACAACAAACCAAGACTGAAAACCATTTAACATCAAGAAGGTGTGTTTCATTACTTATGAATATTGAGCATGGGGGTAATGAAAGTACTGACTAATTTCATGTTTCATTGACAAGTTACTTTGAATTTCAGAATATACAAGTATTTAAGACAACAATTTACTCCAAAGTGTTTTGGCATGCCAAAGAATAATTAATCCCATATAAGTATTAATAATGTTTCTGATCTGTCAGATCTGCTTTATCTGCTGCTCCAGTGTTTCAAGTTGAGATAGACTGGATTTGTTTTAGTTTTTAAGTATTTATTTGAAGTAATAAATCACATCCACATGTACCTATTCACAGTCTCCAAATGAAGGTGATACACTGAGCAAACTGATCTGGTTGAAGATGTTCCTGCTCATTGCTGGAAGGTTGGACCTGCTGACCTTGGTCTCTTCCAACCCAAATTATTATATGATTCTGTGATGCAATAATAAAGCCTCACAGTGATAGTTACCTAAGGATACCTTAATGGTAGATTTTCTCTTTCCGGGTCATTAAGAGAAAAGACTGTAAACATGTTCTGAGGTTTTAACATATGTCCTAAACCACCACTGTTTTCCCATGCCATACTCCAGCCTGGTGCCTTTCACAATCGAGCGATGATGATGATGATCTCCTAATCAAATACAGTTTGTTCATTAAACTCTATCCCATAATCACACTGAAGATATATGTGTAAATATCAACAAAGTTATTAATTATTTGATTAATAGAAACCATATAAATTCCATTCGGAAAAATTAACAATGAGACTTTTTTCGTTTTTTGCCTACTTAAGACAATAACTCACAAGTTTCTCACGAAGGATTACTTCACTTGCCAAGCTGCTGAAGAGCCAGAAGAATAGCAGAGATTATATGTAAGTATAATTAGGCATTTCTCACACGAAAATTAATACTGAAAACCTGAAAATGGCAGTAGGTTGCAAGGCAACTGGAATGCACTTGAGATACTTACATAGAGCTGGTTCAACCTTGCTGAATATCTTAAGATGTAGAATTTTGCAATAATACAGAAATTTTATTGATTCACCATCCACTGTTACAGATATGAAACTTCAGGAATTTATTTTTATTAATGGAAAATGTGAATTTTCTGCTGACCATAAGTGGAGGTGGAATGCTTCTGTTTCCTGATGACTATAGAAAGTCATATTGGGAAACTTGGTTGGTTAACTTGTATGTTTTCAGTGAGGCAGTGTGGGACCATTTGTGCAGAGGAGTGACACAAACAAGAGGCGGATGAAATGGGAAATTATTGGATTTAAAATATGAAAACCTGGATAGCTCTTGTCCATGAGACTAGGTCAACTCAATATTTCATCTCTCCATTTACACTGTGGGTGATAATGGAAAATAACAGGAAACATTTTGGGGAGTTCATAGTGAGGGAAATATAGAAGTTAAAAAATAAATCTAGATTTTCATTTTATTAGTTATACCTCCTCTCCATCCTCCATCTAGTCAAAGTTACTGTGCAAATCTTTCTTTTCCATCTGTGCAGTGTTGGGATCAAGCCCCAAGCACAGTTTCCCCAAAGAAAACAAAGGAGTACTGCATAAGATTAGCAACCTTGCCTACTAATGGTTATTTATATTCCATATGGTCACAGATTATGTTTGTCACTGTGTTACAAGCCACTTTTGATTCCAATCTTAAAGTGGAAATGTTCATAGAGGAAACAATTCTGATTTGTTCTCCACAGATGAAGAGCCGCAGTTCTCAGGAAGTGCCACAGGGCTTAGTGGAGGTGCTGGTGTAGAAGTGGGAGTCGTTTCAGCTGCTTCTTGTCTGTAGCTGGGGTATATTTCTAAATTAATCATTGTGATACTAAAAAAGTAGATTTAACTGATGGTAAAGAAATACTTGGCATTTCAAAGCACACACACAAAGATTCAACTCCTAAGTAACAACTGTAAACTTCTAAACCTGCAAAGCTGATACAACCCTGAATGATGGGAGGTAAAACTTCAAACTGAGTAGGTTTTTTCTAGTTTTTTGTCTTAGTAGGTCATTAGCTATAACTTCTGTCTCAAGCAAGAAGTTTTGGGAGAAGAGGTAATCCACCTGCAGAGAGGTTGGGATATCTCAGTTAGACCAATGTGTATGGAACTATGCTTAACAGTGTATTTATCATATGAATTTGTTAAACAGAGTTTCTCTTTAGAAATACTAGGGTCGCAAAGATGATTGGATGACTGGAGCACCCCTCATACGAAGACGGGCTGAGAAAGCTGGGATTGTTCAGTCTGGAGAATAGAAGGTTCCAGGAAGACCTTAGAGCAGATTCCAGTACTTAAAGCAGCTAAAGGGAAGATGAGGACAGACTTTTTAACAGGGCTTGTTGTAAGAGGACAAGGAGTGGTGGTGAGGGTGATGAAACACTGGAGCAGATTGCCATGGCGGGTAGAGGAAGCTTCATCCCTGGAAACAGGCTGGATGAGGCTTTGAGCAACATGTTCTTGTTGAAAAAGTTCCTCCTCCTGCAGCAGAGGTGGACTAGATAGCCTCTAAATGTCCCATCCAAGCCAAAGCATTCTATGATTCTATGTTATACTCCAATGAGTGTAAATTATGGCATTAGGACTGTGGAAGACCCATTGCTATCAATTTTCCAAACTTCCTTTCAAAAGTGTTCATTTCTTTGTTGTTTCATGCTATTCCCCAAATAGTGTGGAATTTTCCTTTCAAAATTCTTATTCTCTCTCCTTCCAATGTCACCTTCTGATAAAAAGTTTTTCTATTTATGTTAAGCGCAAAGTTAACTGTAGCTTTGATGTGATATTGTAAGTCATCATGTATGAAGACATTTTGCCAGCAATGCTTAAGGATGACGTTGTTTCATTACAAGGCCTTTAAAGTAGCAGAGGTAACACAAACAGCTGCTATTGAAATTTTTCCTTGATTATTATTTTACTGCCAGGCTTTTAAATCATACAATATCAGCTTTCTTTTGACTTTGCTTCTTAGTTCCTTTTATGGTAAAGCTTAATACAAGTGAGCATATGGAGCAACTGAAAAGCTGCCAAATGTTTAAATGACAAGGTTATAAATATAGAGACAGCATGGCTTTTTCCCTCCCTTAATGCATAGGCCTGTTGGCTTGAGCCAAAGCAGACAATAAATCAGAATGCATAACTTGTTTTGCCACTAATTTTATAGATTTATAACATGTAGACAGTACCTTAGTCTAGTAGAATGGCATAGTCACACAGAGTTTACATAACTGCTATGGAATTCCAAGCTAACTTCCATGGAGGACACCTCTGATATTCAAAGTTAGTCTTTGAGTTTTGTTTTACAAAAAGTTCCTAACAAAACTCCGTGGCTAGAAATGTTCCTTCTTCCTCTTGCTTTGGTCCTCAGCCACAGGCTGTGCCAATTTGCTGATCTGCTCCTTTAGGTGGAGAAAAACTGCCTTCTGCTTTGCCTTTTTTCTTCTGCCTTCTGCTTTGCCTTTGTTTCAGCCAGTGAGAAGGATTCTCTCGGTGCCTGAAAACAGAGACTTCATCACCGTGCCTTGTACTTTCTTCTGAGCAGGCAATCCCTCCTTCCTCTACTCCAGTGTTTTGTTGCAGCTATTGTTATTTCCCATGGCACACGAAGAGACACGACCAGCATCTCCTACACCAGTTGGCCACTAGCATTTTGTTTTGGTAGGAATTAAATTGTTGTTTGTGTGAGTGTCAGAGAAAGCAAAGCAGCGTAATGTACCTTGCATGTGAAGGGGAAAGAATGTTGCTTATGAAAGCCGCTTTTCTTTTGCAGTAATTCCAGTAAGGGGTAGTTAAAACTTAGAAAGCAGAAGCTTCTGCTTACTAAGAACTTGTATATGTTGTCTGCACCTTTTCTCTCTTAACCCACTATGTTATATTTTGTTGTCTAGATTTTGTGGTTCCATTTAATAAGAAATGTGCAAAAGTAAAGCTCTTGTATTTTATCAGCAGGATGCATTAGATGTATATAAAGTTTTGCGTTTGTTTTCCACCAGGAGCAAAAGCTTTTTCTCAGCCATCCACTACTAGAAGAGAGCTACCCTACACCAGAAATACAGCTATGACAAAATCAGCACTCCTAAAAATAATAATTTGGATTATTTGCAAACAGATGGCTAGAAACACAAACACTTTATCTTACAATCATCACTTATCCCTTTGGCTGCCAATACCCAACTACACATCTTTGTTGGTATATGCTAATAATATCAATTGAAAGGACTTGGAATGTCAGCCTCTACCTGCTACACTCAGCAAGGGAAGTGCCAGCTGGACTATTCAAGCAAAAAAGAATAGCTTTGCAGTTAAAGCATTTGGTTTGGGCTCTGGAGGGTTGTGTTCAAACCAGGGTTCTGCCATAGATTTCCTGTGTGACCTTGAGCAAATAACACTCTCGTAATCTCTGCTGCCCATCTGTTAACATAGAGATGGTAATTATGATGATAATGAATTTTGCTTTGTGACAGTTCTTAAGGTTGCAGACCCTTCATCAAAAGTGTAGGCCAAACTATAGCCCTGAAGACAGATTCCATCTGAGAACTGGTGGTAGAGGACAAGGTGTTTTCCATGGTGTGACCCTCTTGTTAAACTGATAAGTAAGTAGTGACAGGAATACAGTAACCTTAAGGCTGAGCTCGTTTCTCAGAAGGCCCACACTGGGCATCTCTCTTCTGTCTCTTGGCATTGTCATTGTACTATTGTTTCCCTCTGGAGAACTAGTATTTCTTTTTCTCCGTAAGTTCATCCCAGCTCAGGCTTTGTGGCTTCCCTCACAAAGACAAGGGTATCTTCACTCTTTCTCCTGGTCATTCTTCACTTTCCAGTTTGTGAGGATTGCCTGCTTCTATAGTTGCAGCTGTTTGCATCACAAAATTAGCTTTTTTAAACTGTTTAATGTGTCTGAGTACTTTTGGGTGATGTGCAATCATTGTTACAAGATGTGCTGCTTCATAAGATCAGGAGGACAGTGGGGGAGACAGAGCAAAGGAGACAAAGGATCATTGTCAATAAGTTAATATTCTATACAGATACAGCAAAACACAGCTTGTAAGCTGTGGATTTTAAATCACACTTGTTAATTTGCCTGAATTCAGCAGTCACTGGCCATATATCCTCTTAGGTGTGAGACACCGACTGAAGGATCCCCCCCTCTTCCCAACTGGAGTGCTGTCTTCTATAGTTTTAGAACTGTGCTGCCTATGAGTTAACTCTCCTCAGCTTCTGCATGAGCGTGGCCAGTGTAGCCTGGGCTTGTCAGACCCTGTATTACTGACAAAGCACAATGAAACCATCCTAGTCTCAAGTCACTTTTTTCCACTTTCCTATGAAAGACTTCCATTATAAACAACATTTTGTTTTCTAAGGAGGGCTTTAACAGCTTTACAGCACTTTTGGGTGTGCTTATAGCTGAGGCATCACCATGGAAGTCAAGGGTCTGGCAACCAAGAGCAGAAGGAGGATTGTCATTATACCCTTTATCCAAGATTTCTGGAAAACTGAGTCATCTTAGAGAAGGGCACCTCCCATACTAGGAAACGCTGAGAGACTTGGGATTATTCAGCCTGGAGAAGAGAAGGGTCTGAGAAGACCTGTACCTGAAGGAGGCCTACAAGAAAGCTGGGGAGGGACTATTTACAAAGGCTTGTAGTGAGAGAACTAGAGGGAAATGGCTTTAAACTGGACAGGGGCAGATTTAAACTAGACATAGGGAGGAATTTCTTCATGATGAGAGTGGTGAGGCCCTGGCCCAGGTTGCCCAGGGAAGATGTGGCTGCCTCATCCCTGGAGGTGTTCCAGGCCAGGTTGGATGGGGCTTGGGCAGCCTGACCCAGTGGGAGGTGTCCCTGACTATGACAGGGGGTGGAACTGGATGATATTTAAGGTTCCTTCCAACCCACACTATTCTATGATTCTAAGTATGGGGGATGGAGGTTGACCGTGCAGAGATTCTGGGCAGTTTCTGGTTTTCAGAGGCATCCCACTGGTGAAATCACAGCCTGTAGAGATGTTCAAGGGGACTATACGACACCCACTATCAAAGTGTATAGTGTGGAGGACAGAGACCTCCTCATTGCTTTCTAAACTTACTTTTGTGTGGTTGGATGCTGTGCTACAATTTTGTCTTCCTTTTATATATTTAAGTGAATAAAGAATTGTTCTGAGCTGAATGTTAGCCTGCTGGATTTTAAATAGACCAGAGTTCAATTGGGTTTTGGTTCATAAGTCAGTTAGCACTTCAGGGGAAAACTGTCTGCTTATGTTTGCGTCTCCTGAGTTTTGCTTAGAGTTTCAGATTCAAAGAAAATTGAAAGTAGAGCCCAGCCTGAATTGCCAGCACTGCCTGACTTGGAGTTGGAACTATGCAAAATCTCTATATTTAGCTTGGTCTCAAATAGCTGCCATAAATCTTTATGCAGATCTCAGGAGGTGCTTTAAAGTTTGATCAGTACTTACCCAAGTTCCCTTGGAATGTTTGGTAATTTTGGATTTTCGTTCACTGTCTGCCAAAATTTTAAGTTTATAAGGAAACCTGATATAAGCATCTCTTGCATTTTCTCTCCCCGTCTCTCCCTCCACTCCTCCACACCCTCAAACCATCATTCCACTCAAGCAATGCACAAAAAGCTAAGAGCGACTGTGAGTTATATCTTTAGTATAAAGACAGATGTAGAGTGAAACCCTGAGAGACTACTGCCCCAGTTCCTCCGTCCTCCTGCCACACCAGTTTTCAACCATTTCAATAATATTTTCTTAAGTAATAACCAGCATGGTCTTGGCACAGAGTCCTTTGGAGGCTTTTGTCTGGATCTCTTTGCAGAAAAGTATCACAAAATAGACTGTGATGTGAATAACCGTGGAATGTTTTTCTTGAGCTGGGCTTACCACATACAGAGATATAGCAAGACACATATATTACTAAAAATAATAGCCTAAAACTATTCCAGTGTCATTTGCTCATTATTAAGTCTATTACCTCTGAAATGAGGCTGCTGTACTCAGCCCTTTCTTGTTCCGCGTAGAGCAGCTTATTAATGGTCCCTTTGTTTGAGAGGGATGACACGGGGAGCTGAGCGGAAGGCTTGAAGCTGCTCAGCAGCTATGAAGCAGCTACTAGGGACTGTTTAATATCTTAAATGACTCCATGCCCATAAATCAGCCAGCTGTAAATTATATTTAATACTGAAAAATAACCACCGACCAAACAGATCTTTAACCTGTAAATGTTAATTCTGTTTGTTAATATTTAGTGGCTCCAGCAGTGCTCTGAGGCTACACAAGTTATTATTCATTTTGACTTCACTCCAGCCCTTTGCAGAAAAGCCTCTCTGAGAGCCTCCTAAAAAAGGGAGCTGCCGCAAGGCACCCACCATCAAGCAGAAGCACTGTGGGAATGGTAGAGTCAAAAATTTAGTTCATACCTTTACCTCACAAAACACCAATTAGAAATCCTGGAAGGCGTGTGGATGGAGTACTTGGCATCCTAGAAGAAATACTAGATGGAAGCTGAATTAGAGCAAACCCTCTGCTCGAGCTGCTTACTGTGGGATGGCTTTGCAGACGTTTGGCTGTGTGATACAGCAGCTACTTGCTCCAAGCAGCTTGAGCCAACTGAGGTGACTGTGCTGCCCCATGGTGTGCACTCTCATCCCACCCCACTGAGCATGACCAAGGCTGGTCACGGCGGGGATGGGGTTGAGAGGGCTGTACTTGCACTCATGAGTGCTCTGAAGTGGAAAGTAGACTACAGTTTCAGGCTGAAAATAGAAGGATTATTCCCTTCCTTCCCTGTCCCATTTATTCTCAGCTCTACACCCCTACCCTTCTCTGGTGTACTGTATCTAGCCAGCAGTACAGCTACTAATCCCCAACAATTTCTTTGGTTCTGGCTTTGAGAGGAGTGTGTTAATTTTCCTGTACATCAGCAACATGATTTTGGTCACCTTAGGGTGGACATAGGAGAGAGTTCTTGACTAGATGATGGAGCTGAAGGCAAGGAGTCTTTCCTTGGAATCAGTGACTAGGTCCCATTTTGCTTTGATGAGGCACAAATTATTCTGTGGATCAAATCCTATACATCTGATGCTCTTTTAAATGCTTCATTGTTGTTTAAGTCAGTGAGAGTGGATGATTCAAAAACTTCAAGCCCTAATCATTAGGTGTCTATTTATCTTTATAACACTGCTGTTGAAATTCTTAATCTATATTGTCCGTAATATTTTCTGCTTCCAGTTTTGTCTACTGAAATCACTGTCTCCTTGAGTAAAACTAATTCCTTGTTTCCTTGTTTTTCCCAAGCAATATAAAGATCAACAATTTCATAATGTAAAACAATTTGGTACATCGGTATACCAGATGGACATTAAATCTCTTTTGATTTGATTATATTTTATTATTTCTTTGCTGCATTTCACCAAATATAAATGTTTTGAAGAAAAATGAGTTCAAAGATGAACAAGTAGTGAGCTTTGTAATGAAAGGTGGCCAAGAAGGCCAATGTCATCTTGGCTTGTATCAGAAACAGTGTGACCAGCAGGTCCAGGGAGGTTATTCTCCCTCTGGACTCAGCACTGGTGAGACCGCTCCTTGAATCCTGTGTGCAGTTCTGGGCCCCTCAGCACAAGAAGGATGTTGAGGCTCTGGAGCGAGTCCAGAGAAGAGCGACAAGGCTGGTGAAGGGCTGGAGAACGGACCTTATGAGGA
>WAAB01020532.1:3918-32024 GCA_013389865.1 Piaya cayana | reverse complement strand
CAGTGATTCGGTGATTCTGTGATTCTGTGAAATATTTTACCCACATTTGAAAAAATTTAAAAATCAAGCTAAATTTGCATGTGAAATGCACTTTATTCTCATGTTGTTGAAGTACCACTGTCTTGGGGGAAAGGTCGTCTTCTTACTTTGGATCACAGACTCATAGAACGGTTGGGGCCAGAAGAGGCCTCAAAGCCCATCCAGTTCCACCCCCTGCCCCGGTCAGGGACACCTCCCTCTGGATCAAGTTGCTCAAAGCTCCATCCAACCTCGGTCCAAACTGTGAAGCTGAGGATTGTCCTTTATTTAGCTGTAGACAGTATTATCTACGTAGTTTCTTATTCAAGTTGATTTTATTTGTGATGACAATTAACACTACATATATGAAATTAAAGAGGCATTTTAATTCTGGAAGTTGAAATATTTACATTAGAAATGGATTTATCACTAAACTTACATTTCATTACATAACATATAATGATATTGAAATAGATACTAGGCTGGATCTGAGCTGCTGTCCAGCAACGAGAAAAACACATTCATTTTTCTCTTTTCTGAAAATATGGCAGCTCAAAAAATAACAGCAGAATGAATAATACAGAAACTGGGCAGACAATAAAATGTAAGTGGGAAACAAATGTTAGCATTCTACTTATCAAGCTCTTACAAGCAGAAGAGAGCATGTAGAATGGTAATTAACACCCACTTATCCCATTCTTCTGGAAGATTAAAGAACGGGTCTTAGCCTCAGTACTTACCTTTGCAAATATAATCTCATCAATTAATCTAATTCAGAAGAGAACGAGTTTTTTATTTTAGCTCACTTAGCCAGGTTCTTTTCTCATTAGACTGTTTTTCTCATTTACCACACAAGAATCCATATCTCACTTAGAGGTGAAAATTCCTTGACCTTTAAATGCACTCGGTTAAGTCTTTGCAAAAATAGATGAGATATCACAGATGCAGGAATTATGAGAACAGGGTTTATGACGTATGATAAAGCTGAATTTTAGCTCCTGCAGAATGTGCTAGTTGCATGCAAAAATCTAACCATGGAAGCAGAGCTTTCCACTTTCAGCCCAGGGTGTCACATCATTAAGAGTGTTAGATCAATAGCTGTTTCCACTGAGAGACCACAACTTGATCTCCTAAGGAAATGGCATATAACAATGTCTTTAATTTGAATCATTTTAAAAAAATGTATTTAGTTAGTTTTTCAAAGTGCGTAAGTTACCTAATAGCATGGTTAACCATTTTATGAGGAGTTACTTGCACAGTCAGCAGATAAATATAGATAAAAGTTTTATCTGTTTATATATAGAAAAAGGATGTACATGTTCTAGACTTCAAGAATATAAAAATTTATCCTAAGGAAGAGCCCTTACTAGCTCTAATATCTTTTTTAATTTTTGTTTTCTAAGCATATTTCTTTAAGGATTTTTAGATTTGCCGGTTTCAGCTATGCTCTGAAACTCTATACTGTAACTAGTTTTATTAGCTAGAGATCACAATCCTTTAACATTCAGTTCATTTACATCTGGCAGCATCTAGCCCTGTAAGCATCCTCTCAGTCATGAACCTTTTCTCGGTGTTATCATGTAAATATTCCCATGTGCTGTCTTGCTCAGACTTTAACAGCTGCAGATATTGTGGTTTTGGTTTATAAACCATCCTTTATTTGCTTTCCATGTGAGCCCGACAGTGAGAGGATCTACTTTGAACTGGAATTGCCGGTTCTTGGCCAGGAGGTATTAGTTGAGCACTGGTAGAAACAGATGTAAAAAGGCAATGAAGGTGATCATTAATGAATTTATATATGTTTGCTGGAGCAAAAATGAAAATTTCAATTTCCACACCACTGGGAGCCTGAAGAAGTATAAAAATGCATTTTGCAGCCTTCACTCAGATAAATGATTGCTGCTCTCAAACCACTGAATAGTTTTAACAAATGATTACTGGCTAGATTCCACTGTTTGACCGTCGCTTCAGAAAAACTGTGCCATTTAAATACATAAACATAGATTGTTAATGAAACCATTCTTTATATCCCTTCCACAGATCATGGAAGAAAACATTTAGTTGCATATGACTAGAAAATTGGACTGATACTTCTCCAATCTCTGTGTTCTGTTGAATTTATAGATATGATCATATTGATTTATTGCTGAAATTTCTTTTCCTAAAAGCAATGGTATCACAGAGCTAGAAGGATGCATGAAATGTAGTCCAAGGTAAATTAAAGCACTTAAACACAGTAGTTATCATCTGATTATAACTAAGTACATTAGACAGCTCAGTATCCTTGCAAACACTTAATATATTAAGATGATCAGTCATCAGCACAGTTTTCTTGGTCTTGCTGCTATTATGAATCACTTTTAAAAGAAAATGAGCTCTTGATTTCTATCTAGGTAGGGAGAGTTTTTAAAAAAATGAACTGTCAGTGCAGTTATACCAAGAAACCTATTGCATTATTTCTTCACTGAATTGGTGGATACTACTGTGATGTGGAATGACGAGGAGGCATTAACTTGACCTTTGCAAATTTGAGTGAGCAACATAGATACCTGTAAAAAAAAATAGTAGGGCAATATGGAACCACCAGTTTGAAAACTGCATAACTGCTACCTGCACACACAGAAATATCTTTCTTTACCTGTCAGGAAGAATGCAAATCTTGTTCACAATCAAATGGTAAGGCAGCAGGATGTATCCTATCTTAAAAGTGTGAAAAACACTAGGTACATTTCCATAAGCATTGTAATTCCACTGCACATATGCATTTGCTACTAAAACAGGCAGAAACTTGCTAGGGACATACCTGTTCCTGTACTTTCTCAAGCTGTTCATCAAACACTACTGTTATTATTTGGTTTCCAAATATATTAATGCCAAAAAAGAGCAAGGAGAAAGCAATATATATGTTATAATTTATATTCTGTTTATTTCTGTTTATATATAATATTAATATTATATTAATTACATAACTTTATATAATGTTTTACATATTGCATTATAATAATAATAACACACATCTTCAGAAACTGTAGTTTGAACTGATATGATGCCACTCAAGTAGGTTTTATACTTTCTAAACTTTCCAGATGAGAGAAGAGCAGACTGGGAACTGCTAGTTTGTTGGTGAACTTACAAGATTCATACTATTCATTGCAACAAAGTCATGTATGCTTTAGAGCATAAGAAAAGATTGAGTCATCAAGGTTACTTTCTATTCTCCACATCTTCTTTAGCAGCTGAAGGACAGACCTTCTTCTTGGTCTATATTTATCTGAGCAGCAGCACAGCCACCATAAATGTTTAAACTAATGTCATGACGACTTGGGAAATTAAGAATGGGGGAGGAGAGATCAGAAGAGCATAAAATTGAACTTGGAGTCTGAAAAGACACCTAATGTTAAGAATAGTATAGCACTGCAGATACTTTGGAAGCAACGGGAGTTAAGAAAATGTTCGTTATGTAGAAAACCTTTTTGGATTTATACACTGGAATGACAATTCTGAGAAAGAAACAAGACTCCATCTCTCAGGAAATACTAATTAGAGGTGAAAAAAGTATAGACAGTGGCAGACCAAGGAACTATTTATATCCAAATCTTGTTTGCACTGTCCAGTGCCGTATTATCTGTATTTTTTGCCTGAAAATGAGAGTATATTGGAAACCACTGTGCAAACTGCAATGAACTCCCTTAATGACACATTCCTGTCAGCCTGTTCTGAACTCGGAGCTGGAAGCTGAGTCATGGCTGCATCACAGCACATAGCACACGTGTGGTTTAAATGAATGCTCTCTTTGTTCAGATCATTATTATCTTCCATGTTTTCTCAGAGGTTAAGTACAGGCTAGGGGCAGGGGAAGAAAAACTTTTCCACCACAGCACATTTTTACAGTGTCACAGTAATTGGCTGGGTTGCGTTTGAGGCTGTTAAAGTGGCAGAGTTAGCACACACAGTGTGCCTGAGAAGCCAAGCTAGCAAAGCACTGGAATTTTATTTAACATTTACCACAAAAATAATCCCATCTCAATTCATAAATACATCATCATATTGAAGCAGAACCAAGACTAACTGCTTTCCACAAATGAACAATAAGATTTGATGTTTGTTATTCACTGACAGAGATGGTCTCTCTCTCTCAATGTGTTTGAATAATATTTCTATTCCTGGATGGATATGTATGATACTCCTGGTAAACGGCTTTCTAAAAAGTACAAGGTGACATTTTTTTTTTAATTCACTATTTGCACTGTGGTCTGCTTTTAATTAATTTAATACTTTAAGTCTGCTCTTGGTTTGCTTTTTAAATTGCAGTTCAGTAAGAGGTGTATTTCTTGTATTGATTTAATTATTCTTTTAGGGTACAGACAGGAATTGTTGGCTGTGAAGAAGAAAAGACTGAGAAGCAGGAACAGAAGAATTCCAGTTTTATAAAACCGTTTCCTTATCGATAGTTCATCACAGATAAACCTAACTGATATTACACTTCAATATTGCAAAAATATAGAATCATAGAATAACCAGGTCGGAAGAGACCCATGGGATCTTCGAATCAAACACTAAACCATGTCCCTCAGCACCTCATCCACCTGTGCCTTAAACACCTCCAGGGAAGGTGAGTCAACCACCTCCCTGGGCAGCCTGTTCCAGTGCCTAAGGATTCTTTCTGTGAAGAATTTTTTTCTTGTGTTGAGCTTGAACATTGCCTTCTTTTGCTTCTGAGGAGGAAAAGCTTGATAACAAAGCCATCAGAAAACCTCAAAAAGTAAGTTGGGTTTGCAAGATACAAGAGTTTGTTTACAAGTCTGTTATCAATAATTTAAACTTCACCTGTCAGAACAGAAGATGGATATGGACGCTGTTGTGCATTTTTCTTATGTATCGCATGTGCTAATCCACCAGCTGTCTGCCAGTCAGGTTTAAAAGGTACTTTCATTTCTGAAGGAAAGTTGCCTCAAACTTTCGAGGTTCAAAGATCTTTAGAAATTGTGATATATATATTTTTTTTCTATATTAACTTATGCTGAATAGCACACTAACAGAGAAACTAAGATGTTCGTTGTTTTTTCAATGGCTACAAAAGATTCCATTGTTGTTTTCCTGCTGGCTGGAAGCAACCGGGAACAGACAAAAGTGAATCTGTTGCAGCGAGTGCTCTCCCTGTACTGTTTGATCTCTCTGACGTTGGAGAAGGCTTCCAGAAAAAGTTCTCTGCAGGCTGCTTTTGAGCCCTGCATCTTTTTTGAATGAATTCCAACGAAAGTGCTTTGTTACGGAAATTTCAAGAGAGGACAGGTTGAAGTTCTTCTGTGCATAAAAATTACTTTCTGTGAGTCAAAGGTGATTGATGTGTCTGTCAAATCCATAGAGAGAGCACATGTTACTGCAAAATTAGCAGCTCAGTCTGGATGGCTATGAAAGGAGTGTGGGGAGATATTTCAGAAGGTGTGTTTTTAAGCATTATTTTCAAGGAATAAAAAGTACATGAGTGAAATTCCCACTCCTACTGGTTTATTGATGTCTGATCCAAAGGGACTGCACAGCTGGGAATTACCACCACTCTGCTTGCATTTCTGCTGTGCCCAGTAACATACCCAATTGCTTTTAAGTTGATAAGAATTGATTTTGACTGTTATTTTCCCTTATATTATTACAGGAGAGGGAAATCATTCTAAACGCCGGTCTCAGTAGATGTTACCCTCCTGACTAGTGAAGAACACAGGAAACCAGTGTGTCATGGGCGACATGAGACATTTTTTTGTCTACTCCCTCCCTACTCATATCTGACTAAGATGCGGTATTAGTCATGGAAGGAAAAAGTAGGGGGATCAGCAGGTCACCCGCTGATTTACATGCTTGACCTAGTAATGGTTTAGCAGAAGGAGCTTAGATTGACTACTAAGCATTAGCTGCATAAAAGAGCTGCAAAGGGAGTCTCAGCTACTTTCTGCCTCTCAGACTTCCACGCTATGGAAACCATTCTGTTTTATCATCAAGCAGACAAACAACACATACTACAAGCTCCCTCTTTTTCTTTTTTCCCGAAACTGAGTAGTCTACTTTTAACTGACAAGGCTTACAGGTAATCCGCAACAGGGATGTGCAGTGGTTCCTCGCTGAGAAACAAGCAGCCTTTATTCTTATTATTGAGAATAACAGACACAAGATCTGAAAGAGGCAGCATCAGCCCATAGATCATGGTGGTGGGGGCAGAGCAACGGGCATGCCCTTTCTCACTGTGCTCTCTTCTGCAGGGAGAAGCTCTGTGCCCCAGTCAGGCAGATCTCTTGTAATTTACAGATCCCTCTGTCCTAGGTTTGACCCTTTCTTTGAATGGCTACGAGATGAATATTAATTGTCCAAACGACTACAAGCTAAGAACATCAGATGAATTTAAGCAGTCAGCTGTCTGACAGAGAGATTTTCATCAATATTCACGGTACTTAGAGTGCAACAGAGCAGATATGCAATGTGATACTGATCTTATTCTGGCAAAGCTGTAGTGCACACACTTCTAGAAGAGAGGACTCTTCATACCAACCATGCTTTCTGTCTCAGGGTAAGGAAGCGCATGTTGATGTGAGTAAAATATATGTACATACTTATTTGTATGTACCAAGCCTAACCTTGGTAAGGATATAAACAGTAGTTAAATATAGTTCTCCATGGAAGATGGAAAGACCAGAAGGCTGTTTGGTTACCTTTTTGAATGGAGATAAAATTTCAAGATAAAAGATTTTTCTAGGTTGGTCCTTGTTGGTGACTGTCATTTTGAAGGAATGTTTTTTCGCATGTCTGAATTTGCTCAGTAAAAGGCAGAAGAGAAGCATAAAACTAAGATAAAGGCTTCAATACTGTTTCATAGTCTATCTTTTTAACCCTTAGGCTATTGGAGATGCCCTCTTTCAAGAAGATAATGAAGAAAAAGATGGTGCAAAAAATATCTAATAAGGATTGGCTGAGCATTGAAAATCAAACGGCATCAGCAAAAAAGAAATATGCACAATCATCTTGTACCTGCCACAGATCAACATGTCTCATTAAATCTCTGTTGCTTAGCGAGTCACCAGAAAAAGTAATCAGGAAAGGGTAGTTGGCTTTTCTTTTGCCCTGTGTTTTTAAATATTTAAGGACTTCTTTGCATTTGAGTTGCTTTATATTTGGACCTTGCTGCAAATTTAACGCTGTTTCAATTAAGAAAGAAGCAAGCTACCCAGACTGTTTAACGTTCCTTACGTGGATTTCTCCAAGATGTAACATACTTATTGGTGTTCTCAAGTGAGCCTTCAGCAGATCTGAATCATTTAAGGGTTCACCCTCATCTAGTTAAAAATCAGTGTTTGAATATCTATCAGTATGCAAAACATTCATTTGCTAGTAGAATTTGAGCTCCTTATTATACCAGGAAGAATTTAAGTTTTAATTAGCATTTCCTCTGGTGTATTAAACCCACTGAGATTACTACACTTAGTAAAATTTAATTAACTTGACAAAAGATCCTAATTGTTTTCGTGCCACTAGTCCTTAGTGGGACTAAAAATAATACCCTTCAAATTAAGTGTCTACAACCAACCTTCCCTTTGGTTGTCCTATATACAGAAAATTGGTTGGCCTACATATAATTATAGTCGGTAGAAAGTCTTGCCTAATATGGAGCCAAGAATGTTTGCTTGAGGATGGAGGTGTTTATGGCAATGCACAAGGGTAAAAACCTGTTAGTCAAAAGACCTCAGCTAATATTAATTCTTCCCATCATCTTACTGCGTTTTACAAGGGAGATGCTTATTGATTTATCTAGGTGAACAGACTAATCAACAACATTCATTTAAATCAATATAGTAACGTAATATTGGCAAGAGAAAAGAAGATAAATGCACCAGTAACATAACTACATCTATATATGTAATATGCCTAGGAGAAATTTGGGAATAAAATACTGCCTGTTCAAGACTCTTTTTGTACTTTTACTTCTTTCTCAAACAGAGCTGCTCACATAATTCCAAAGCTTTAATCACTTTGAGACACTGCTCTGGAAAGAAATATGAGTGGAAAATGTTATCATGAAGACAGTCTTAAGAGCACTAGGGACAGCTTTCAGCTCAAGAGATTTGTTATGGAAGTTTTTATGCAGAAGACAAGAAGTGGAGTCCAGTGAATCCTTTGGCTCTTGGTGTCTACAGAAGAGATTTTAAGGAGAAGGGTTCATAAGAAAATACCTAAGTTCTTCTGCCAAGGTCTGGATTTCATCACTCACGTCCCCACATTACAAGGATCAGATATGTTTGTCTAATAATTCTCTCCAAAATTTAAGGAATTAATCAGCTTATCACCCTAGGAAATCAAATCAATCAGTTGTTATTTCTGTAATGAGCTTTATTGGGACTGAATATCCCTGATCATCTTAGAAGCTGCTGCTAATACAGCCGCATTTTTGGCAACAAAATACATTATGTGAATGCTCTTTTTTTAAAGAAACTCTGTCTTCGGTAAAGCTTAAACTCCCTCCCCGCCTCAAATAAGAGTTTAAACTGAGGTTTTACTACTAAGAGTCCAAGAGATTACTAACTATATGCATTGTTAAGTCCTTATAGTGCTGGGAGGGGTGGAAATGTGTAAATCTCTCTGCATCTAGTCTCTTCAACTTCTTTTTTTGCCCAGACATCTGGCTGCTTTATAACATTTGAATACTAAGAAGATTATCTTGGCTGATGATCCCTCCAGACTGGCTGTTAAACACCTCTTTTCTGCTTTCCTTGCCAAGTTCCTCCTTTGTTTCCTTCCCTCTCAATTTAAAACAGGAGGTGCTCTTACAGGCCTCAATCTCCATCAAGATTTATTGATGTGAACTCAAGATATCCATCTATTCTAGTTAAATTATTAGAAATCTTCTGAATTTATGTATATAAACAAACCATTTTCAATGAACAGTTCTATAAGGAATTCACATTGATAACTTTTGCCTTAATAAACAGAACATGCATTATAAGACTTACGCTCAAAACCAAATAGTGTGTGTCTTTAATGCAGAAAAATATATAAAATTACAGTCCAATTAAGTTGTATAAAATTGTTAACTCTGAAGAATTGTCAAAGGCTTAAGTCCAGTACATAAGAAGCAAAGTAAGCCAGGTATACAGTAGATAAAATGGAGACTATGGGAAAAGCAATCCACAAAAGATTCATTACTTCATGCATTTGAAAGAAATCACGTTCATGTTTCTAGGAAAATGGAAATACAGTTCATCTTTGTTCCTATTGATGATATATTTAGAAAATTAAAAATCTTAAGTAAACTGTTGTATCTTTGGCTTTTTTTTTTGTCTTCATATGGCTTAGGAATCATTGACAACATTAGAGAAAACATAGGAGCTTTATCTCTCCGGTTTAACAAAAGGTGAATAACAACTTGCAAGACTCTCGTATGCTCATCATCACTTATTAGAATGCATTGACTTTTAAAACTACTTTTTCAGCAGTTTTTATGACCTGACCTGCTGTTCACCTCAAGTATTTAGATACTTAATATCTGTAATGAAAAAGAAGGATTTTTTTATAAAACAACTGATTACGATACAATTTTCTGACCCAGCATTTTCACATACCTTTGTAGTTTTACATTATCCCGTAACAATTTATGCATGTAGAAATTTGAATTATAATTGAAAATGATAATGTGTAAAAGCAGTTCTGATTAACATAACGTAGGGGCATGTTGTAGGAACATTAAATACTCAAGAAAGAAAATAAAACGTTTCAAGCCTCTGAAGTTCCAAGTGTCTCTGTCCACAATACAGTTCATTAATAACAATATTTTTTTGTGAATGCTAAGGACACTTACAAAATCCTCTCGTTATTTTTTGTAGAGAACATCGATAATTGCATTTGGATCTAGTCTTGCTCTTCTCTAATAGGCTTTGGTTTATTATGTAAATATCTATTTTTAATAGTGTATTTTTAATATTTTATTTTAATGTTACTTTCAATTACAAAGGAAAAATAACTCCTCGAAGAAACGTGTAGTAGATTCAGACTGGTCCTTTTGAAAAATAAAGCCTTTCAAAAGAATTTGAAATGAGCCTGAGTGTTCTTAAGTGCACTGCTGTTTCTACTTTTCTGTTCCAAATTTAAGGCTTGACTCTTTCCAACCCAAACAAAAGAACAATTTATCACGGAGTAATTTGTCAGAAATATTTTTTTTGCTGCCAATTGTTGATGAAAGATACGTCTGGTACAGTTCCCCTAAATAAATGGAGAAGAGAATAGTGTTAGAAAAATCTGAGCTTTGGTTTGGGGTTAGATTTTAGGGAGGTAAAATAAATCCTGGTGGGTTGAATCTCTGATATTTTTCCATGAAAAGACTTTGTATAAGATGCTGTTAACCAATTTTAAATGTCAGTATCATGAATATTCATCTCCTGCTGGTTACAACAAAAGCATTTTCAAGAAAAACCTGAAGAAGGTAAAGCCTTAGCAAGTGGTAACGTTTCCCTCTTGAAATCAATTGAGCTCTACTGACTCATATAGCAAGGTCTAAAACACAAAAAAACATGCATTTTTTGAAAGAAAACTAACTCTTACTTTCTTTAACTATCAAATTACTTTGGAGTGCTGCAGTGATGGATTTTTCTGGGAATGAAACACAGCATCAGGCTAGAAGAACTTCAGTGCCATGAGGAAGGAAAAGCTATTTTGTAAAGCTTTACCAGGCATAAGCATCACATACAAGACAGAAAAGACAAGTTAATATTTTGGTAAGAAATATCCCAAACTGATGGAAAAACATCTGCTCCATTTAAAAACTAATGGAAAATATCAGTGCAATAAAAAGAAACAGTGCAATTTAAAAGAAGGAGAATGCTGAGGGAATGTAATTTGTGGGAAATGTTTAACAGCTTTGTACATCTATTGAGAATTGCTTAAGCACTTCTCTCCAATCAAAAGAAATCCAAATAATGCTCTAGTACACACAAACAAACTATCATTTTTAAAGCAGATCTACAACTCAATAAATTCAGCATTAAGTCATAGCAAACATCACAGCCACAGTGTTACTGCATTACTCCTCTTGGATTTTGCAGTAAATAGGAGGAACAGACTATATCTGTATATAAAAAGTAGTAGTAACGTGACTTTATATAGTAGCAACAACTATGAAGCAATGATATTTTTCTGACTATGTTGGCAAATATTGTAGGATTCTCTTAAAGACTTTGTAGAATTCACTATGTTTTGTATATGCACAGTCTAGTTTCAGTTACAATGTGATTTAGGATTGAAGAGAACTCATTCCACATTTGACTGTACCACTCTCTGTACAACTGTAATTCTATAGACTTTACTGGGGAGTGTAGTGATAGGACAGAGGGTAATGGTTTGAAGCTGAAAGAGTGGAGATGAAGATGAGATTTCAGGAAGAAATATTTTCCTGTGAGTGTGAGGAGGCCCTGCTCCAGGTTGCCCAGGGCAGTGGTGGCTGCCCCATCCCTGGAGGGGTTCAAGGCCAGGTTGGATGGGGCTTGGAGCCCCTGATCCAGCGGGAGGTGTCCCTGCCCAGGGCAGGGGGAGTTGACTGGGTGAGCTTTAAGGTCCCTTCCAACCCAAACCATTCTGTGTAACAAAGGTTACAGAACTGCAATATAAAAATGAACAAAGGAAAATCCATTTAGAAACAGACATGATTGTTGATCCCAGGTTATCTATAATTAGTTTGGAAGTCAAAGCCAACAACAGAGTTAAGGTTGCTTTTCATCTCCCTGTCTTCTTTCAGAGCTTGGAAGTCCTGAAGACTTTGATCTTTCTGTGATCTAAGCCCAGGGCTGGTCTGGATTCCATGATGGGACCACACCGCTTGCTTCTCTGGTTGAACCATCCAGTTTCTTATCTGCGATGCACCATGTGGATCAAAACTCAACTAAACACTTAACATACAGCTTTATAATCTTCTGGCCTAAATCCAGAACATCTCAGTTCCCAATAATTTAAACCTGATTGACTTGAGTCAAGTCACTAGTTAGTGATGAGAGTCACTGTTTCTTACTAAAAACCTGACACTGACTATTTCAAAATAGAACCTGAAAATCAGCTTCAGGGTTTATTGAAATAACCTTAATCTAATCTCTAATTAGGTTTTACAGGAATCCTTAACCATACAAAAAAAAAATAGTAGTCTAATAGTCACAACTCAAGGTTTCTATGTAGTCCCACATATACTGTAGTAAATATCTAAATATTTTGATAATGATCATTTTGTGTGAGAATAAAGAACTTTATTTGCATACTCTAACCTGCAGGGGAAGTTTTAGATGAGATTTTTTCCAAATTAATGTCACATCAGATGTCCTATTCAAACCTTTAATTGCACTAGATAGGAATATTAATTAATTCAAGAAATTGCTTAGTTTGGAATGTATTCTTCTATTTGTACGACCTAATTAGATTTCAGTATTAACATCCGATCACCACAAATCAGAAAAATCTCTGATTTGTGTTCAAACATTTGTTTTAGTCTTGCTTTTGCATGAACACTTCTCCATGATGGGGATGGAGGGGTGAGGCTTAAATTGAGATCACATATACGCCACAGAGGCTTTTCCATAATTGTCACTAGGGCATGAAAGCTTTACATTATCTGCTGGTTTAAGGCACTTTCAAGGCTCTAAATGCCTTTACACCAACTCAAATGTAATTGGTGAGGAGAGAGGAAAAAATGTTTTGTTTTCTTTCTTTTCAATAGGAAATAGTAAAATCTTCTACCTGGAGAGGAAATTTTAGCTTTTTATTTTTATGATTTTTTAATGTATTTACACAGTGCTTGCAGTGCTAACAGAGAGATCTGTTAGTATTCGGGTTTCTTTGTATCAGTGCCTTGTGTCAGGTATTTCCTAGAGAATAATTCATCTATAGTCATTCTACACATTAAATTGTCAGAAATTCATGATACATGGACTAAACAAGATTTTCCATATCATTTTCATCCACTCTGCTCTTCCACTTCCCTGCAAGTGCATTAAATTGCAACAAAAAAAAAAACTTTGGAAGACTTCTTTGCATCAAGTCGGCACATGCTGACCATCTGGAAATATTGATTAAAAAATGCTGGGATCTATAGACTCCGATTCAGACATTAACATGACTTGATAGGCAGAACCATGATAGATATATCCAACCCAAATGAATATTATAATAGAATTTGTGGGCAGAGCTAGAACAGTAGGATGTATGAATCCAAGTTCTTTATCCTGTCTTTGTCATCTGATAATATGTGATGTTACCCGCATCTCTTTGGACCCAGCATCTCTTTCTAACCCAGCCACAATCCTGCATTCCCTTTTGTCTCCATTTTACTCTGGTCTTACCAGCTCTGGAAATAATTTCTTTTGTGATCTGATTGATCCCTCAACCAAACATAAAGAGGGTTGTCCAACTCTCAGCACTGATTTCCAGGGGGATGGTGGCTCAGTGTTCTCTTGTCACCCAAGACCCAGGCCCATAAAACAGTTAGCCATGATGCTAACTCAAATTCCAATTTTATGTATTTTGCTGAAAGACTAAATATGGAACATAACTGTTCCCATGAAGATAAAACTGGCCCTGCTCTCCTTGTTATAACACTGTTAAGTTTATCATGCTGTCTATCTGTCTATATTAAAAACAGACTTCCCCAGTGGAATGTTGAAGTTAGAAAATGAGCTCAGCAAAGTCAGGAAAAACACAGATAATGCTCCACTTTACTTGTCACAATCTGAGCTGATCCTACCATTTGCCACTCCATAAAAGATACAGATCTCACAATGAGCTGTTGTAGAGGCCAGATGGGCAAATCTTTCTCTGTAGATAAGTGGGTGCTCCAAGTCTTCTGCCAAAACAGTGTCTGGAATGCTGGAAAAGGAGAGCTCTACACTGACTGGGAATGAGACCCAGCAGGCTCTGCAGGGTTGGAGCTGGAGAACTCACTCAGAACTGTGAAATTGTGTTTTTGTTCTGCAGAAAGCCTGTTCAAGTTTCCCTTAGGGGAAGGTCAAATATTGTGGAGGGAAATGTAGTTTGAACCAAAAGAGAAGGGACTGTGCTATGTTCAAAGCAATGAAGCTCTCAGCTGAGAGTTTATGTTAGTTTATGTAGTTTATTTTCCGAGATCCCAGAAACGCATCAGGGTGCCATCAGACCTCAGTTCAGATTCTGGGGTTCTGTTTTCTGGGCTCACTTTTTGAAGTTTAATGACAGATCAAGAAAAGGGGTAGGCAAGGATAGTAATGGTACAAGAGGAAGCAATTCATTCTTATGCTTGGAATTTTGTATCTAAAGTCTTAATTCTATGTGAAATCAGCCTTTCTGAACAGCTACTCAGAACATTTATGTAGGGCAGATACTTTATATTGGCCTATACAGAAGAAAATTCTTACATTTAATGGTGTTTCTTTGTTTAGTTTATGTAGATCACGTAGCCAAATACTTTATATTTTTAGCTGAGTTGAAAAGTCTTTCTCAGTACAATGTGGTTTAGAAAAATCCATTCAGTCAGGGGAAAAAAAAAAAAAGCTTGTGATGAAACATTCCTTAAAACCCAGCAGTTTAATTTAAAAATGTCTTGTTTCTTCAGTCTGTTAATCCTAAACAAGCCCTGGACATTTTTGAACTATGCAACTAATCCTGAGGATGCTTGCTTATGCAAATTGTTGCTTAGAATGGGAATAAAAGATTATGCTGTCAGGTTTCCTATCTAGGATATGTAGGACTTCACATTTTAGATTATAGAAATGTCACTACTCTTATGAGGTAATGAAACATACTTTAACTTTGCACAAGTACTGCTTTACTATCATTAAGGTCAATGGAAGGAATAATAATAGCAGTATTTGGCCTGGTTAGGATGGAAGGCGGTATTTGTACCCAAATGCAGTCTGTAAAACTGAAATGGGCCTACAAGAAAGTTGGAGAGGGACCTTTTTAGAAGGGCATGTAGTGATAGGATGAGGGGGGATTGCTTTAAATTGGAAGGGGAAAGATTTAGATTAGATATTAGGAAGAATTTCTTCACTCTGAGGGTGAAGAGGCCCTGGCCCAGGTTGCCCAGAGAAGTTGTGGCTGCCCCATCCCTGGAGGTGTTGAAGGCCACTTTAGATGAAGCTCTGAGCACCCTGATCCAGTGGGAGGTGTCCCTGTCCATGGCATGGGGGTTGGAACCGGATGGGCTTCAAAGACCCTTCCAAACCATTCTATGATTCTGTGATTCTATTTGATTTAAAAATCTTTAAAGTGTATTAGCATTCCAAGAGCTATGAAGAACTCATGGGATTTTTTATAAGGCACGAGGCTAAAACTTCCTCCAGCATGTTCGACATTTGTATGAGTAGAGGATGCCTAACGATGCAAGAGAGCAGAATTGATCTGCTAATAGAATTTTTCCCATTTCTTCTGCCTCTGTATATATGGGTCTTCCAGCCACAAGCTCTCAGACACGGTGGGTACATTACATTTTTTGTGGGAAGAGGGAAAAGGAAATAGATCATAGTCCTAGATGTAGCCATAGTAAATTATTCATTAGTGTGATGTATATATAGCATCTGCCTTAAGTGGTACTTCAGCAACATGAAACATGACAGGTTGTTTCTTTGTTTCTAGTACTTAAATAGACAAAAAGCCTGAGACAACTTCTTTCTTCTACTTCACTACTTTCGTGGTTTTTCCTTTTCTTTTTGTTTTAAAAAAAGTAATGAACACACATTTTATTTGAAATAATATGACAAAAGAATGAAGATGGCATTTAGAGCAAGACAGCACTCCTTTTCTAATACCCTATGTAAAGCACCTTGCATGCTTTGACTTTAGTCCTCTCATAAATCTAAAATATATATTTCAAAGCTTTCCCATGCTTCTAAATGATAAATATTTAATTCTCAGTATTATCATCAATCAGGTTAGATGATCTATGAAAGATATTGGTGGTAAAAGCTTAGTGCACTGTTTGCTCTAGACCTCCAAAAGCACTTCAGGTTCACAGAGAGCTTCTAAGGAGCTGATGGCANCTGGAATGCTGGAAAAGGAGAGCTCTACACTGAATGGGAATGAGACCCAGCAGGCTCTGCAGGGTTGGAGCTGGAGAACTCACTCAGAACTGTGAAATTGTGTTTTTGTTCTGCAGAAAGCCTGTTCAAGTTTCCCTTAGGGGAAGGTCAAATATTGTGGAGGGAAATGTAGTTTGAACCAAAAGAGAAGGGACTGTGCTATGTTCAAAGCAATGAAGCTCTCAGCCGAGAGTTTATGTTAGTTTATGTAGTTTATTTTCCGAGATCCCAGAAACGCATCAGGGTGCCATCAGACCTCAGTTCAGATTCTGGGGTTCTGTTTTCTGGGCTCACTTTTTGAAGTTTAATGACAGATCAAGAAAAGGGGTAGGCAAGGATAGTAATGGTACAAGAGGAAGCAATTCATTCTTATGCTTGGAATTTTGTATCTAAAGTCTTAATTCTATGTGAAATCAGCCTTTCTGAACAGCTACTCAGAACATTTATGTAGGGCAGATACTTTATATTGGCCTATACAGAAGAAAATTCTTACATTTAATGGTGTTTCTTTGTTTAGTTTATGTAGATCACGTAGCCAAATACTTTATATTTTTAGCTGAGTTGAAAAGTCTTTCTCAGTACAATGTGGTTTAGAAAAATCCATTCAGTCAGGGGAAAAAAAAAAAAAGCTTGTGATGAAACATTCCTTAAAACACAGCAGTTTAATTTAAAAATGTCTTGTTTCTTCAGTCTGTTAATCCTAAACAAGCCCTGGACATTTTTGAACTATGCAACTAATCCTGAGGATGCTTGCTTATGCAAATTGTTGCTTAGAATGGGAATAAAAGATTATGCTGTCAGGTTTCCTATCTAGGATATGTAGGACTTCACATTTTAGATTATAGAAATGTCACTACTCTTATGAGGTAATGAAACATACTTTAACTTTGCACAAGTACTGCTTTACTATCATTAAGGTCAATGGAAGGAATAATAATAGCAGTATTTGGCCTGGTTAGGATGGAAGGCGGTATTTGTACCCAAATGCAGTCTGTAAAACTGAAATGGGCCTACAAGAAAGCTGGAGAGGGACCTTTTTAGAAGGGCATGTAGTGATAGGATGAGGGGGGATTGCTTTAAATTGGAAGGGGAAAGATTTAGATTAGATATTAGGAAGAATTTCTTCACTCTGAGGGTGAAGAGGCCCTGGCCCAGGTTGCCCAGAGAAGTTGTGGCTGCCCCATCCCTGGAGGTGTTGAAGGTCACTTTAGATGAAGCTCTGAGCACCCTGATCCAGTGGGAGGTGTCCCTGTCCATGGCATGGGGGTTGGAACCGGATGGGCTTCAAAGACCCTTCCAAACCATTCTATGATTCTGTGATTCTATTTGATTTAAAAATCTTTAAAGTGTATTAGCATTCCAAGAGCTATGAAGAACTCATGGGATTTTTTATAAGGCACGAGGCTAAAACTTCCTCCAGCATGTTCGACATTTGTATGAGTAGAGGATGCCTAACGATGCAAGAGAGCAGAATTGATCTGCTAATAGAATTTTTCCCATTTCTTCTGCCTCTGTATATATGGGTCTTCCAGCCACAAGCTCTCAGACACGGTGGGTCCATTACATTTTTTGTGGGAAGAGGGAAAAGGAAATAGATCATAGTCCTAGATGTGGTCATAGTGAATTATTCATTAGTGTGATGTATATATAGCATCTGCCTTAAGTGGTACTTCAGCAACATGAAACATGACAGGTTGTTTCTTTGTTTCTAGTACTTAAATAGACAAAAAGCCTGAGACAACTTCTTTCTTCTACTTCACTACTTTCGTGGTTTTTCCTTTTCTTTTTGTTTTAAAAAAAGTAATGAACACACATTTTATTTGAAATAATATGACAAAAGAATGAAGATGGCATTTAGAGCAAGACAGCACTCCTTTTCTAATACCCTATGTAAAGCACCTTGCATGCTTTGACTTTAGTCCTCTCATAAATCTAAAATATATATTTCAAAGCTTTCCCATGCTTCTAAATGATAAATATTTAATTCTCAGTATTATCATCAATCAGGTTAGATGATCTATGAAAGATATTGGTGGTAAAAGCTTAGTGCACTGTTTGCTCTAGACCTCCAAAAGCACTTCAGGTTCACAGAGAGCTTCTAAGGAGCTGATGGCAGAGGGGGACCATTGATTAATGGCTCCCTGGGACACTCCAACACCTCTGCCTGGATCAGAGAGATAAGAGACAGACAGAGTCTGCCAGAGAGCACTGCTTTATACAAGAGAGGCAAAGGTTAGCAGCACAGACAAATTCCTGCAAGAGCTGTGAGATAGGCAGGTTCTTCTGGGGCAGGATAATGGTCTGCAAAGGGGAATAATAGAGTGAAGGATTGTTTTGTAGTACTCAAGCAAAAACAAGAGACAAGACAGATGATGTTAAAGGGTTAGAATAAAAGCAAGACTAAGAATCCACAGAGAAACGAAGCTTAAAGTATGTCAAGTTTGGTTGTTTGTTGGGGTTTTTTTTATGTATAGTCTAATTCATCATCCACAGAAGAGATCTTTTGTCATGAGGATTTTGCTTATGTATTCTTTTATATTATAATTTGCCATGCTATACAAAGTGCACTTCTCCATTGTGGAGGAAGCATATCACCAATACACCTAACAGTACAGTCCTTATTCAGTTAGAGCGATGTTCCCATTATACTGGTGAAAGGAAAATTCAGATACATTAGTTAGAGTAGCTTGGTCTGCAAATGGGTGTTATTTGTGTTAATCGGCATAAAACAGCTATTGCAGCAAGGCAGGTTCCATGACCCAAGAATATTGCTAGCATTTCCTCCATGTAAAATACAACTGAGTGCAGGAATTTGCAATGCTCAGTCATCCATTTTTCCCAGCACGGTGCCTGTGGAAGTGGCCAGAACCACATACTTCACAAGAAAATGGAATAATTTTATTTCAGGTCTTTATCTTTCCCCTAGATGGTACTTAGAATTCAGGGTACAAAGCAAGTAGTCTTCTTGTAATCAATTTCCACATGAAGTCATTGGAATATTTTTCTTGAGTAAAATGTCATCACACAAGTTGCATTTCTGACCAAGCGGAGAGCTTTGTTATTTACAGATCTAACTATAAGTAAATGCCGTACATAGAAATAAAGGTGGCTTTAAACTTTGCAAATGTCATTTGCAAAGAGAGGCATAAGACAGCCTTGGGAGAGTTCTGTAAACAGGGTTTGATCCAGAGAACCTGGAAACCATTGGAGAGAAAAAAAACCAATAATTTGGCTGTAATAAATTTTGGCTTAGTATTCAAAGTAGGAAATTTTGATGCATATGGGAGTATTTTGCATTAGCCCAAATGAGCCAGAAAAGCAAGTCTTTAGAATAGGAATTCTTTCAAAATTATTGTAGACTGACATCACTTACTGGGTTTAACTGTGTCCTTTACAGCAGGAAAGGTAAGGGGTAAAGTTCCATCTGTGCCTGGTAGTATGAACTTGAGTTCAGCATGAAATCGGAATAGAACAAACATCTACAGCATCTTCCAGTTGTTGTGGGCAAAGCCTAGAAACAGTCACCAGAAGCTCCTAATCCCATGGAGCCTCTGCTACACAATAAACTGTATTAATTGGTGGCCTTGGAGAGACAGCTGGAGGTGGAAAAGATGAAACATCAGGTAGGTACTGCTTAGCATGGAGGTAGGTGCATAAGTGAATAAACCACCTGAAGATACTCAAGAAAAAACATGTCTTTGAGGTAAGAAAAAGGACTTAGAAAGCTCTTCAAAGAGCTTTTATGGGAAGAGTCATTTGGAGGGGTGTTTTGAGACTACAAGGGAATACGTTTCAGTTACGTCATTACTCGTAAGAGATCACGCACAGCCCTCAGTGTAGCACTGCTTTTCAAAATGCTATAGGACAGCAACAAAACATAAACCTAGAAACCAGTGTTGTTTCATACGGAGTTGGTCTTTCAACAAAAGAGGTAGATTAGCAAATACTGTTCTATAGAGACAAATCTTTGCTGCTTGAAGCAGCAAAATAAATATGACATTCTTTCAATGAAAGGAAATAAGTTAATTTATTAACACTAATGTCATTACTGGCATCTGACAGAGTGGACAAAGGGTATTGGAATCAAAGGTCTCATTCACTACATGGCATAACGGCATAACCAGGCGTAACTGAAAAATATGAATGTGCCACACTTACTTCCCTTGGCACAACAGTTCTGAGAGGCACCAATGCAATCCAAAAGCACAAGATTTTTAAAAAGGCATTTAAGATTTTTTGGAGGACAAATGGGCATCTAGTAGAATTTTGTTGCCTATAACTTTTCATAAATCCCACTACATATCCTAAACCAGTGAAAGTTTTGAAGGGCCTCTTCTTCTTCCCTAGGTCTGTCAGATGTTGACCATGACTTTCTTATGGACTTAGGCCTTTACTCTCAAGGTTACAACAACTGAAAAGCAAATCTGTGTGGGGAGTTTTAATAGTTTAAAAATCTTAGAAGTGCAGTCTCACTAGGGAGAGAGATTTGAAAATAAAGGGATAAGCTAATTATTTATAATTAGGTCAGACTGGGTAGGCTGATTGCCGTAATTAACATTGCCTAATGACTGTCCTCACGGATTTTACTTGGATGCACCAGGTGAAATCTGGTAGCAGTGGATATCTTTTCTGGCATGAGAGCATGTACAACTCCTGACTGAAGCAGCCGCGTGAGCAGCGATGTGCGTGGGAGGCCAGGGAGCTACAGGCACAGCACAGAGTGCGGGTTGGAGAGCGTTGGGGAAATGTAGGTTAGTGGGCTGGAAGGCTGAGCAGACTGGGTTAACTGGAGCACTCTGGGGAGGGATGTGTGGGCTGGAGAAATTCTCCTGAGCTAGCAGTGAGGGAGCCGGGTGAAGCTTGTAAGAAGTTAGAGATCTGTGCATCAAAGCCGACTGTGGCATTTCTTAATTGAAAGGAATCACTAGAAAATAGAGAAGGCGTGTTCCTGTGGCTTAAATAGCTGAGGGGGCTTCTTACAGACTGAGTGAACCAGAGGTACACAGACTGTGCACATAAATATTTCACACAGTAATAATGAGTCATGAACATTCCCTTCCTATAGCTTCTTGCAGGATAAGCTCAAACAAGCTCCTGTGGGATCCCATACTGAGTCTGTGCTGGCAGTTGTGCCTGACTGGACAATGTTCTCCTATAGCACATTATTTTCCTACCTGCCCTCTTTTCTCTATAGGAACATTTCATTCCTTCATTCTGGTTGCTTTAATCTTCCCCATGATACGTATAAAGTGAGGTTGAATAATAGCCAAATGGACACAACAAATAATTAACAGCAAAGAGGACAGAAAAAAACCAGAGGCAGAGTTGCTTCAAGCCTCCTGAAGAAAAGCACCATATACACCTTGAAGGACAGATAATAAGCAAAGATTCTGCCATGCCCTCATGCAGCTTTACACCTGGGTGTTCAAAATTTCAAGCTACATCCAAGCCTTGGCCTCCACAAGCAGTATCGTGCTGATAGTCCTTGTTCGTGCTACAGGGAAACAGTAGCTCAAGTGCTTTGTTGATCAGATGGTAATTGCCTGACGAGGAGAAAAAGATATAGAAACGACTGGTACATAATCAGACACAAGACAATTTCTCCATAGAGAGACTGGAAGGCAGGTGGCGGAGGCTGATTAGTGTTGCCCTGTTTTTAATATCATCTGTAGCTCGGTTAAAAAAAAAAACTAATAGTTTTCCACCTCTGCTGATCTCAGGCTCAAATAATTTTAAGTCTTCCAGGTCTTTCATAGGTATTCAGTGGTACAGGAAGAGCAAATAAATACATCCAACTGTGTTTCTCTGACTTGAGCAGTATTGATGCCTCGCTACTGTCACTTTGGAAATGTGATTGGATGTGGGTTTTTTTTCATTCAGAGTTAAAGTGGCTGTCTGAAGTAACAAAATGGTTAGAAGATCTACAAGACCCACAGCTATCAAGACTCACAACCAAAAGACAGATTATTACTAGAACTGTGTGAAAAATGCAGACACTTGACATTGATGTGCAACTTCAAATCACATATCGCTTTCATTGAAATATTCATGCTCCAAAAAAAAAAAAAAAAAAAGACAAACCCAAAGCTTTACAGAAATCAAAAGTTTTAGCTTTGACAGATTTTAAACACATTTCCCTGTTCCCATTTGCATTAGTTTCCATTTGGAAGTTTATTTGAAGTTCATGTAAACTTTTCCTCTGAACCATACGAAGGTGTTCTTAAAATACAGATATCTGAAATGAAGTGTTCATTGCAGATCAAAGTCAATGCTTTCATTCTCTAATGAACATTCCTGCCCCCCTCAAACTTTAAATATATTGTTCTGACAAACCTGACTTTTTTTTCTTAACTAAAAAAGCCCCAGTCAACCACTTAATTTGAAGGCAACAAGCGCAGCGTCCTGATCAAACACAGCCAGACACTCCTAGTGCCACAATTTTACATGGGCATCTAACAGAAGATCAATTGTTAAAAATGACCTTCATATTGCAAATTACCAAAATTTGGTAATCAACCACTACTTTAATTACTGTGTTGGAAAAGAAATTACTCAATGAGAAACAATACACTGTTGTGTTACAATTATAGCTCATTTTTAAGAGATCCATTGTACGTCTGCGGTTCACAGGTAGGGCTGTCAGCCTCGAAATCCCACGCTGATGCTGGGGGATGGAGTCACTGGAGTAACTGTGAGCTAAATGAATGAGTTCCATTGAAACTCACGCTAAAAGAAAAGACTCATGCACTCTTAAACAGCGTAAGATTGTACCTCTAAAAAATAGGGCCTCCACATTTTAAACTAATGATGACTTTTAGGCATGATGTAATTATAGCACCAGTGGGAACCCATATGTCACCGAACTTTCAAATATAAAGGTTGTGCCTACAAAATGAAGCCATATATCCCCGTTAATTGAAGCAGTTGATTTCCAGTTACACAATATTAGTTTTAATGGTGAGACTATTAGAAAGTCTATGAATTTCTTTTTGCTATTGATTTGGAGTGTTAAGGTGGAACACTTTCAACTGATCAAAGTTGGTAAGGGGGTGACATTGGTGCCAGCAAAGTTTTAAATAGAAGTGACTCTGATAGTTGTCGTCTGTAAGTTAGCATTAGAATAACCTTGAATGCTTTTTTTTTTTTTTTGCGCTGTCAGCACAGCCTGCACAGCTAGAGGATAAAGGATTAGCAAGTGAAATTTTGATGAGGGTATTTACTACTAATGACTGCCTTCAAAATTGCCTTTTATCTACAGCTTTCAAAGCTTTTTCCATTCATTAAGCCTTATAAAACCTTTGTAAAATTGGTAGAAGATATAGAAATGCAGATATCTTTTGTGCCAAAACACACAGTAATACTTTGATAGAAAAGGGCAGCAGTACACACTAAATGTCTAAAATAGGAATTGCAAAATTTTGCAGTGATGTTATCACACCGTTAATTAGAGTTTGAACAGAACAGGGGAACAGTCCTACTCTTCAGAAAAATGGTGTGGAAAAATTGGTAAATAGTGCTCAGGGCTTCTGTTTTCTGTTGTAGCAGGAAAACAGATGTATCTTATGCAGTGATAGTTTTAAAAAAAGTTAAGAATATGAATGGCACCTGTTCTTTTATTGTAACAAAATCTGTTTCCCAACTGCCAAACCTGAGATCAAAAGCCTACCAAGTCAGGCCTACCAAGCCGATGAGCTAAAAACACTGAGATTTTAAAAAATAATAAATGTTTTATTTACATTGTATTATTACAATTTTTTGAGGTCTTTTGAGCCTTTAGTGTCATATTCCTCTGAAGCCTTGGGGGTTATAAGGAAGGAAGGAAGGAAGGAAGGAAGGAAGGAAGGAAGGGAGGGAGGGAGGAGGGAAGGAAGGAGGGAAGCTAGTTAGCAGAAGTCATATCCCTAGATGTATTAAGTTTAGTGTACAGGAGAGATCAGAACCAGGACTAATGCAGCTACTTCAGAGTGCAAGAGCTGGAAAGAGAGGCTTAGGTTAGCTGTGCTAGTACTGGGTTGTACTGGCTTGCAGTGGCAAGGATATGAGCTCAACCTGGCTGCATTAACTGTACCTCAAATGTGCAGATAACCATATTTTTTTAAAAAAAATGAATTAGCAAAGAACAACACATGGACCAGAAATTAAGCCAGTGGCTACTCAGTGTGGCCTAAAGGCCAGCCCTGATTGCATCAGTAAGGCAGCCTGTGTCCCTAACACCTTTTAATTTGGGTAGCTGAAGGTTAACAACTTCATTAATGACCTGAGGGATGGGATTGAGTGCACGCTCAGCCTCAGCAAGTTTGCAGATAATATAAAACTGGAAGGAACAGCTAACACACTAGCTGGGTGTGTTGCCTGTCTGTGAGGTTGTGACAGGCTGGAGAAATTGGTTTTTGAAGATTCTCTAATGGCAGGGTCAGGATAAGCAAAGTTTAGATGCAGAGTTTTTTCGGTAAACCCCCTCCTTCGTTCCTTCCTTCCTTCCTCTATATCAGTTATTACTTTTTTAACGATGCATTAAGTCTCAGTGTTGCTGTTGAGATTTCTGGTTACTTGAAGCACCTCAAAATTCATCAGTTGCTATACGAGCTCTGTTTAAGGGCAATCAGTACAATTAGTCAGTCCTGTAGAAAAAAAAGAAAAGTAATAGCATATGACTGCAGGTTGCCAAAATACACAGTAATCTGTTGGAAATCTGAAGCTTTATGTACATGTGTCAGTGTGAGTCAATGAATGATATGTACATTTTAAAAAAAAAAAAGAGGTAGCAACACAGTTTTACTTGGAAATGACTTGTGGAACAAGCTTCACAGTATCTCTGCATATTTTTAGAGGGAAAGATGTAAAAGATAATATATGGGATGACTTGCAGAATCAGCCATGCACTGTTCAAAGGGCTGCAGGAATTTTTTGCATCAGTAAGTGATAGTGTCTCCCTGTAGTGATCAGAAGGCTTGGTAAAAATGAAAGGTCAGCATCACCATGAGTAAAACATTGCATCCAAGTTAGGTGGCTTCCAGGAAATGTTGTTATTTAGTTTTCTTATTGCTTTATCATTTCAGCTCATTAAATGAGCAATTTAACTCCATTTTTAAAAAAGAAAACATTCTGCCCATTGAATGGCACAGAAGAAGGTTGGATGAGCACCAGAGATGCTGCACTGAGAGTGTGGAGGAGGCAGCAGGAGGGTGCAAGAAGGTTCTTTGGAGCTTCCCTCCCCCCCATAACCATGTCAATAACGGCTGCAACAAGGTTATCATCAAAAACAAATGAAATATTTTCTAGATAACTTGGCTTCTAAGTGCTTATGAAGTAGTCCCTTTTTTTTTTGTTTGCTTTTTAGTTCTGCAAAGTTGTTGATTGAAGAATTGCGTGTTGGGTATGAAGAACTCTCATTCCAGGGTGGAGAGCAGAGAGCTAGAAGTCAGTTTGCAGTGGTCATTCTGGTTAAAATATTCCCATTCTGCAGTGTTAATTATTCATTAATAGTCCAGCTCTGGGAATTGAAATTCACTGTAGGGTATTTTTCCATCCAGTCCGATTCATAGCATTTTCAATTATTAAGGTAGACTAAACCCCAAATAAACAAATGAAAAATTGCTTAGTTCCAGAAGAAGAAAGAACCTTTCCCATAGGTTCACAGACCATCGATCCTTTTACAAGGCGGATCTCAGGAAATGCTTTAAAAAAAAAAGGACACTTCAGATTTAAGGTTCTTTGAAGCTCTGTGTACCAACAGAGCTTTGAAGTCTTTTAAATGCTTCTTTTATATACAATTGGCACAAATCTCAGTTAAAACACTGCGCTAATTTTTAATCAGATATATGAAAAAGCATAGGATAAGCATGTGGATTTCTTTTTATAAGGCTTTTTGGNAAATTAGTTCTAGCTCAGTAGAGGGGAAACAAATATTACTACAGTTTCTGGAAATTTCCAAAGGAATTCATGAGGAAAAAAAAATGATTGCAACTAACTTACTGTAAGCGTTAAATGTTTTATCACTTCTCTCTGACATCTGAAAAATGAGTAATACATGTTCATGAAGTGGCTAAAATTTCTTAAGAAAACAAAACTTGTATAAATGTCTTCAAAATAAGCAAACAAGTTGATATCCACCTCTCCCACACCCTGTTTTAATTCTTTTTATGGGCAGCTCAAGCTCATCCATGGGACCTGACGCTAAGCCTGGGGGGCGGACAAGGACAGGAGCAGAGAATTTGCTGCACAGAAGCTTTAGAGGATTTAGTTGCCAAGTACTAACAGGTCTTCACTGAGCAAATGCATGCTAAGAGGGTTTTGTTTTCTTCCCCCCACCCCCGAAGCTTATATGTTTTCTCCATTTGGACAGGTTTTCTTAGGGAAAGTTGAGTGTAAATCAGTGACGATGCAGTTATTCCCCTGCCAGTTTCCACATCCCTGCTCCAAATCATAGCGATGCTGAAACTTCATAACAGAAACAGTTGTCAGGCTGCTTTTAATCTTAGCTGTAACGTTTTCACTAAAACTTTTCACCTACTCTATTCCTGCAAAAATGTCACTTTTTTTTTCTTTTCTTGATCCAATCCAGGAATAAAAGTGAGTTTAAATAGTTTGTATTGCATAATTTACAAATGCATCTGGGTTCATGTGCGCACACGTGTGTCTGTCCAGCGTAGATCATGTAATGTGAAGTTACAGTGCTGTCTACAGGACATTTCAACAGCATTTTCAAGGGTGTCTTAGGTCAACGTAAATGTTTGAAAAGTAGTGAAGAACTAAATCTGTCTTTAGTCCCTATTTATTAAGTAAGATTTCAACATATGGGCTTAAATATTAGAGTGGAAGTCATCTATTTCACCTGTCTCATAAAGAGGTATATGTAGCAGCTATAAGAATATAAGGGTTATATAAAATTGCATCCACTATTTATGTATTATTGTATCCAACACATATGTCCTTTCCATATGGGATGTTCTCACTGTAAAGAACATGGTCGGTTCCAAGTATAACTCAACAGAAGCATTCAACCTTTGATTTTAAAACTGTTATCATCCCCACTTCAACAACCCACGTTGAAAGGAAATTCCAGATTGTGGAGGGGAAATGGCTGCCAATCTGAATAAGGAGGAACATCGTCAGATGGCAGGGAAGTATTTGTACTAGTTGTATTAACAGAAGCAATGACCTTTACATACTCCAAAACAAGCCATATGGGCCTTGGATCACAGCAACCGTTTGTCAAGCAAAACTCCTGAATCATTTCAAGCAGTGTTCAAACANTTTTTTTTTTGTTTGCTTTTTAGTTCTGCAAAGTTGTTGATTGAAGAATTGCGTGTTGGGTATGAAGAACTCTCATTCCAGGGTGGAGAGCAGAGAGCTAGAAGTCAGTTTGCAGTGGTCATTCTGGTTAAAATATTCCCATTCTGCAGTGTTAATTATTCATTAATAGTCCAGCTCTGGGAATTGAAATTCACTGTAGGGTATTTTTCCATCCAGTCCGATTCATAGCATTTTCAATTATTAAGGTAGACTAAACCCCAAATAAACAAATGAAAAATTGCTTAGTTCCAGAAGAAGAAAGAACCTTTCCCATAGGTTCACAGACCATCGATCCTTTTACAAGGCGGATCTCAGGAAATGCTTTAAAAAAAAAAGGACACTTCAGATTTAAGGTTCTTTGAAGCTCTGTGTACCAACAGAGCTTTGAAGTCTTTTAAATGCTTCTTTTATATACAATTGGCACAAATCTCAGTTAAAACACTGCGCTAATTTTTAATCAGATATATGAAAAAGCATAGGATAAGCATGTGGATTTCTTTTTATAAGGCTTTTTGGCTATCAGAGTACTGTTGAAAAAAAGACAGTTATGTTTCAGTTCTTAATATGACTGTAGCAACTGCATGGCCACAAATCACAAAATTCTTGATCTTATAGGTAATTAATTTCCAGGGAACATATGTTAACAGAATAACATATTTCCCCAGACCTCCTCCCAAAAAACCCCAGTGTCAATGCTTTATATTAACTGACACAAAACGAAAAAAAAAAAAA
>WAAB01020528.1:19112-40309 GCA_013389865.1 Piaya cayana | reverse complement strand
TAATGTCCAGCCTGACCCTCCCCTGGTGGAGCTTGAGGCCATTCCCTCTCGTCCTGTCCGCTGTCCCTTGGGAGAAGAGCCCTGCTCCCTCCTCTCCACAACCTCCTCTCAGGCAGTTGCAGAGAGCAATGAGGTCTCCCCTCAGCCTCCTCTTCTCCAGGATAAACACCCCCAACTCTCTCAGCCGCTCGTCATCTTCTCCAGCCCCTTCCCCAGCTTTGTTGCTCTTCTCTGGACTCGCTCCACAGCCTCAACATCCTTCTGGAGGGGTCTGGTCTGGGTGGGGTGCTCACAGGCGTTTCAGTCCCAGATTCTTTGCTCAGAGGAGCGGTTGAGTGTTGGAGCATCTGAGTGCATGTGGGAAGTGAATTGTAGCCCTGAATTATTTGCTTCAAAGCCTTCAGTCAATGGTGACTATTTGCTTTTTTAGGATAAAATTAACGTGTCCTTACCGTTCATTTTTAAATAGCTTTAGAGCTGCTGTAATGTGCATCTCCTGGCTAGCGCGAGGTTAACCTGTGAGACTGCAAATACCGCTACAGGCTGGGTGTCTGTGGCTGCTTTTCTTACAGAGGTATTTAGAGAAGCTTTTCCTTGGCAACATCCCAAAAATGTGTTTATAATTAAACCCATCTTTTGGCTCTTGCAGTTTTTTGTTTGTACTCTTTCCCATTTAATTATAACAAGCCTTATCTACAGCCATCCGTACCGAGAGAGCGAGTTGCCACCTGCTTTTGAAGCTGTTATTTGTGGAGGGGAAAGGGATGGAACCGCCTGCCTGCTCTGTTCACAGCTTCTTAGCGTGTTTGCGAGCAATAGGAGGGTGGAAAGCGCTGGCATTTGGAGAAGCTCATCTCATCCAGGAGTCCAACCTCAAATTGCTGTGTGAGATGGACGGTTCCTCAGAGCCTGGCGTGTGGGCCTCGACTGGGTATGCACTGAGAACTTGTCTGTGGCCTGAAGTGGCTCTGAAGTAGTGATTTGCTTGTTAGGTTTCACCGTGGCGCTTCGAATTTAGCTACGTGTGGGAACAGCTCTTTTAGCAGTGGTTTTTTCCAGGTGTCTTTAATAGCATGGGCGAGGACACAGGCTGTAACCCTTACTTGTGCCATCAGCTTGTGAGTTGCTGCATTGTGATGGTTCAGAAAAGTGGTATTTCAATCAGATTTGGACATTACCTAGTTATGATGCCGTTTCCCAAACTTCCCAAGGTAAGAATGGAACCAAACCAGGGAGCAGTGCTGTACGCTAACTGCTGAGAAGAAACCAGTGCTCTATGGTCTGAAAAAACCACGGAAGGAATGGAAAACTAGACCTGTTAGGAGTAATTAAAATTTATCATGAAGGCAGAGAGCATCTGATGACCAAAGATGTTGACAGAGCAGTGGTTTCTGCTCTGCTCCATGTTGAGTGTTGGTAACATTTTGAGGCTGATCAGTGATGACACAGGTTTTGACTTTAATTTTGTACGGATTGATGAAGTATCGCAGCCTTATCACAGCTGGGAAGAACACGCCATCTGCTAAAAAAAGGTGCAGAATGCAAATCAAGTGCCTTGATACACGGTTGTGCAAACGATGATACTTAATGAGGCACTTTTGTGGGGTGAAGGGGGTGAGCAGAGGGGTTTGTGTGTGTTGGGGCTCTAGCTGGGCTGCCCCCTGTCTAAGGGAAGGTTCTGTGAGGATCCTGCTCTAGTCCTGTGGTGTAAAAAGGGGACTGAAGTCTACCAGTTTGATCAGAAGTGGGAGTCCTGAAGGGATGGAATGAGTAATAGATACTTGTGCCCTCTTCTGACCTGAAAAAACCTTCTCCCTTTGGCTCATGTGGGAGCTGGTTTGAGTGCCCCATGACTGGATGTGAAACTGGAGTGGGTGAGAAACTGATAACACTGGTTGATAACCCAGGCAACGTTTCTTCTGTAGGAAATTTTTTTTTTATCATCTTCATTGAGAATTTTTAGAAAGCTTATTTAATAAAGAATTGAGTCTAACTCACGGAGAAAAATTCCCTCCCGGTCTATTTTGTCTAGAAGAACCTTTTTCCCCGTCTGCCAGTGCGCTCTGAGGTCTGAGCGCACTCTTTCCAGCGGGAGCAATGATTCATTGAGGTCTTAGTCTGAACAAGTGAAGTGTTTGTACAAATATCCATTTGGTTGGCTTTTTAGGTCTGCTGGCCGAGCACATTTAAGGGAAGGATTGCAACAAAACTTTAAAGACTTTTTGCTGCGTGCGGAGTTTAGCTCTAGCAGTGCTGCAGGAGCAGCTTCTCACTAGTGAGAGCTGCATCTCCAGTAAAGCAGCGGTGCCAGTGCTCGTCTCCCAGGTACGTGCGACACTAGGATCCCCGAGTGAGTGGCACTCGGAGCCTGAGGAGCCAAGGCAGGTGCTGCTTGCCCTGGGCTGGCTGACAGCTCGAGCTCAGGACAGGGAGCTGCCTGCGAGGGGGTCCTTGTAGCCCTCAGCTGAGCTGGGGCTGTGCTTGAGCCTTTGAGATCTGCTGCAGAGTCACGTCTCCTGAAGTAAAAGGAGACCCTTACATAGAATCATAGAACANCCCTGTCCCTTGGGAGAAGAGCCCAGCTCCCTCCTCTCCACAACCTCCTCTCAGGTAGTTGCAGAGAGCAATGAGGTCTCCCCTCAGCCTCCTCTTCTCCAGCCTAAACAATTCCCCTCTCTGGCCTGATGTCTTGCTTAGCGGAAGATGCTGTTGAGAAGAAGTTGGGAACGTGGGTGATATTTGTCCTACACGGTTTTCTTTACCTGGTGTTTCTATTCAACTAAGATCTTCCGTTCTCAGAATAAAACACACTGGATTTGTAAACGTTTGTCTGGGTTCCTGGGGTGGGAGGTGTGAATGGCCTCGCTGCCTCTCGCCCCGTTGCGAGCAGATGGTTTCGCTGTGGTGCGTTGGGCACCGTACGCGTGTGCGCGCACACGTCCTCCTGCTCTCCAAGCATGTGCTCACAGCATTATGCTCGGCCTCCTGTAATTCATTATTTGTCTTCATCTTTTCCAAGTAACAGCTGTGAAAAGAATGTGTACAAACAACCGAAGGCCCCACAGCCAGGTGTCCTGCTCCTTCAAGCTAGAGCCCATTTTCTCTGTTTACCGAGGCTTCTGTTTATTGACTCGAGCGAGTCTGAGTGGGATGGCAAAGCTGTTAAAGATCTGCGACAAGCCGCTAGCTGTAGTGAGTGTTCTTCTTGGCAGGTGTCCCCAGCCGTGAGAGAACATGGTGAGGAGGTGCGGGGTGGGGAATGTAGAGTGGTGCTGTTTTAACTGGAAAATTCCCTTGTAATTGTTTTCCCAGGCTTTGCGCAGGGCCGTCCAAAAAAGTTACTCTGCGAAACGATGACAGCCTGCGCAGATGGACAGTTGAGGCTTAATATATCCAGATGAATGTGCTTCCCGAGCGCTCCTGACTCGCTGTGATTTCTGCTGCATCGCTTATTGTGGCTTTTAGTATTGGCAGACCTCTGCGTGGTACTGCTCATACGCTTCACTCGCTTCTCAGATTACCCCTGTACTGGTTCTGAGCCGCCTTCAACAAGCAGTTTGGGAATATGTGGTTTGCAGGGGGGGTGAGAAACGGGAGAGCGAAAGGAGAAGGCTTGTTATGATGCTGCGAGACGTTTTTTCTGCTTAGTCATGCTCGCAGACGGTCGTGGCGAATGTTTCTGGTTCCTCGTGTTGTCTTTTGAAGTAATAATCTCGCCGTGTGATAACGCATAGCGGAGAACGGAGCTATTTCTAGTGTTCTTAGTGCTGGTGGTGTTATTGATGGTGTATTTAGTGTTTGTGTCTGTCGTACCACTGAGCTCAGCCAAGGGTAAAGGCTTCGATCAGCTGCGGCCTTGAAAAACCCAGGAGGAAAGGGAAATATCCAGCTTTCACCTTCTGCCTCATACTGGAGCCCAAGGGAATGATGAGCTACCATTTTTCTTATTTTAAATAAGAAATTTTTCTTATTTTAATACCAAATTCTTCTTATTTTAATGCTTTCCTGCTTGCTGCATGGCTTGAAATTTTAGGATGTTTCATGTGTTTTCCCTTCCTGTCCATCCCCCTTTTGCATCAGTGATCTAAGCGATTCCGTTTTGCCCCCAACAGCTGCATTTTGTTGAGTGCATTTGGTTGCGAGTGGTTGTTTCCAGAAATCCTAAGGGCTGTGCCCAGAGGCCGGTGCGCTGGGATGATGCATCTTGAAGCGGAGCTGGAAATTTCACTTTCAGCTTTTCCAGCCGTCGCTGCCACCTCCGCGCTACAAACTGCTGTATTTCTGTGTTTGGCTTCCCCACTATTTGTATTTCTAGACAGATTTTATATAAGTGAGTTTCACAGCGTGCTACAAGCCTGACCATTAAATTTAGACTTTTATTATTATTGGAATACAGGAAAACTTTGTGCGCTCTCCTATTTTCCAGCTATAACACGACGTGGAAAGCGTCGAGCTGCCCTTGCGGATCTTGTTCTCACTGTCTCGGTGGACAAATATCTTGCGTCCATTTCTTCTGTCTTGTGGGTCTTCCATGGTCTAAAATATCTTCCATGTAAATCCACCAGTAGCATTCAAGACAGTTAAGTAACAGCTCCTGTGGTTAAAGAAGACTTTTTTCCAAGCTTTACTGATTAGAATTCAATCTTCAAGGCTCTAAATAACTTTCATGAGAGTGAAATGACTGGATATGAATATTAATGACTTGTTTTTTGGTTTTTTTTTTTTCTCCCAGATGAAATTAATAATTTCTTCTCTTCCTTTTAGTTTGTTATAGGTTTGAACACTCTGGAAGATGAAGCCCTGGCTGGACTTGGTGCTCTTGACCTGTATTTTCTTCATCCGGCACGCAGAAGCCGAGTTCTTTACCTCCATAGGTATGGGAAGAACCGGTGCATGATGTGATGTGCTTGAAGTTTGCGGTCCAAGCGCTTGGTTTTCTCCGTAAAGCCCCATCAAACACTGTCCATGCTAGGAAGAGCTACTCTTCTGCATCCTTGATGCTTTTCTGCATTGCAAGTCTTGCATCCCTGCGCTTCACCAACACGTTGTGACCAACGTGGTTCGAGTTTCTCTGGGGAGTGTCAGGAAAATTAGACAGTTCATGTCTTTTAGTGATTGTGCACCTGTTGTCGTCTTGAACACCGCTAAAAAGTTTATCCCCGAATCGGATTTATGAAAAGAATTTGAGTGAGGAATATGGGAAATACTTTCTTCCACAGAACCTGACATCTTCTGGCTTCTCAACAAGCTGGAGTCGGGTGTCAGGAGGAAGAAAGTATTTCCCTTACCATGTTTGTAAGACCTGAGTAAATCCCGAAGAATTCACGTAGTTATAACCCTGAAAATGGATATATTTTTATGACAGTTCAGTTCTTGTGTTCTAACCCTGCCTGATTGTGGTAGAGCCTAGAAGTAGCAACTGAGGTTTTTGCTGTCACTGGCTCTAATGTTTTCCTGTGGAACAGCGTGAGGAATTTACCTGGTAAATTTACTGGGCTGACTAGACAGTATTTAACCACGTGTGTGTTTAGTTCTCTCTTTTTAACCCCCCAAGTAGCTTTTTGTGCAAAGTTGCTGTGAAGAGTCACTCTTTTTTCTTTACACTTACCTGCTCCTGAACCTTTCCACACTCTGAAAATAGCCCAGCCTGCCGACTTCCATCTGCTTAACTCTGCCTCGTTAGTAATTACTTTGGAATGCTGAAACCAAAGCTGTGGCTGCATTTATAAAATCTCATCCGGTCGTTCAGCGTTTGCTCTTTGAAAAGGAGAGTTTGCGATAGCAGTTAGGGCTGACAAGCCAGCGATTTCCACTAATGCTAATCAGGAGGGAGTGTGTGAGCCGCTCCAAAAGCATTAGTCTGAAATTCTCAGTGTTAGGTTGTGTTTCCACGGTTACCCATGTTGAAAAGCTGTAATTTGGAGTGGTTAGGCTGAAAATTTATTGGTGTGACCTAATCTGTGTCCATCTGTGGAACAGATGCTTTGGCGATCGTTGGATCTTCCGTTGCCTTGACTCAACAGCTGTATTAATGTGATTTCTTTCTTTTCGACCATCTTTCATGGAATTGTCATAGAAAACGTAATTCAGAGGCAGCGGAAGGGTCAGAGCAAAAAGCTTCTTGAGCCATTGAAGCTGGGATTTTAAAAGCCTCTTGAAGCATTTAAATGCCAGACCTGTCGGTGTAAGAGCTTTTGTGGTTTGGAGGCATTGGAGGGCACGCCCGTAATTTGTTCTTTGTGGTGCTTTGAACAGCCCTAGAGCATCTAAGTTCTGTCTTCTCTGCTGTGGGGAAATTTACTTTTTATAGATCTGATTAATACTTGCTCATGCTCCATTTCTAGGTCAAATGACAGACCTGATTTACGCGGAGAAGGACCTGGTACGGTCTTTAAAGGAATATATCCGAGCAGAAGAGAACAAGCTCTCTCGGATCAAAAGGTAGGGGGACAGGTTTGCTTGATGAGNGAGGGTCAGGCTGGACATTAGGAAAAAATTTTTCCCAGAAAGGGTGATTGGGCACTGGCAGAGGCTGCCCAGGGAGGGGGTTGATTCACCTTCCCTGGAGGGGTTTAAGGTGCAGGTGGACGAGGTGCTGAGGGACATGGGTTAGTGATTGATGGGAATGGTTGGAGTCGATGATCTGGTGGGTCTATTCCAACCTGATGATTCTATGATTCTATGAACCCCTGGCTCGTTCCCATGTTGGCTTTGCTCTTGGGAACAGCTCTCCTTGTTCTCTTCAGTCCCTGACCTGGCCACAGCACATCTCAGACCTTACCCTGGTGCCTCAATCACTTGAAAGGCTCTTCCTGACAGCCAGAGATTTCTGTGTCCCTTGGGGAGGCTGTTAATAGTTGTCTAGCTGTAAGTAATATCTAACAGGGCGTGACACCAGGAGAGTCTAAATAAGGTCCAGATTCAGAAGAGCCGAGTTCCTGTAAACGGAGCCACCCTTTCCAGGCAATTTCTGAGCTCCAGGCTCTATGTGGCAATTTAGAATCATAGAATTTGATCTCCCTTCAGGGGTGTAGGGTGGAGATGGGGCTATAAAGTAGTAAAATGACCTGAATTACTTGCCACAAAAGTGCTTTTGCTTGAAAAGCTGCCCTTTGGAGGACAAGCAGCCTCCTCATGTTGTTAAAGACGATGTCAGTTCAAGCTGTGTCGAAAATTATCAGGACAGACGTATGCAGGTACATTTTAATGTGTTAAATTTTCTATTGACTTGTATTTTTCTGTGTTTTTAAGCAAGTTTTCTGTAACTGTATCAGGGTTTAAGCACTTACACTCTGCTAGTGGCTAAGACTCGTTACAAGCGAGATGTGTGCCTGCTGTAGCAAGGTTTCAAATAGGAAGCAAGGAAACAAATTCCTCTTAAAAGAAAAGAGACTACTGTAATTAAAAATCAGTCGTACTTCAGTTTATCCTCGTGAAGCTGAAAGCCTCAAAGCTGGTTATGGTGAAAGCAGCGATAAATTGATTCTAACTGTGTAATTAGGGTGACTTAAGAAGGAAGACACGCATTCGTAAATTGTTCTCAAGCTGAGACGTGTGCTTCTCGTTGCAGCTGGGCTGAAAAAATGGACGTCCTGACTAGCAAATCCACCTCTGATCCAGAAGGGTATCTGGCACATCCCGTGAATGCGTATAAGCTGGTGAAGCGTTTAAATACGGACTGGCTGGAACTGGAAAACCTGGTTCTTCAGGATACAACAAACGGTAAGGAGGTGCAGGGGAGGAAGGTACCAGGGGGCAGCCTCACAACACGGTTGCTTGTCCCTCCCTGCGCTCTGGAAAGCTGCAAACTCAGCTGGGGTTAAATATCATTGCCAGGTTCGAAACCCAACCTGGTCTCTTCTTTATTGGTTACCAGAGCGAGTGAAACTTGGTACTTAAACACGTCACAGTCAAGACTCAAAGGAGCTGTTATCAAGCTTAGGGCTGTTACATTTTGGCTTGTGTGGATGAATATGAGATGCCAAAGTTGTCAGCTGTGTTGACAACTATTGTCTCATGCCTCATCTTCAGCTCTATGTCCCTTTACATAAAAACTTACTCACCTGCTGTCCCCGTCTGTGACCTCTCTTGGTGATCAGTGGATTTTTTTCACCATCTTAATCAGTAGATTAAAATTTAAGAATTAAAACGGGGCCCATGCTGAATTGGAAAAGGAATTTCAGCATTAACAGTTGGTGGATGTTGTAGTCAGCCTGGTGATAGCAGGATAATGTGCAATTTCTATCTCTAAACTTACCCTTCTAAACCAAGTGTTTCCAAGCACTAATCTTCGCCACTGCATCACATTTTCAGTGTCTGCCTGAATTTCCTTCCATCGCCTTATTTTCTTTTAAAATGCAGCTTTATTTTTACTGGACTCTTCGAAAGTACAGGAGGAGAAGCTCTTGTTTCTCAGACAGAACACTGCATGTTTTCCCTTTCTACTCACCATATGCTAAAGTTTAGGTACTTGGAAGGTTTTTCCAGCCAAGATTTTTTATTGCCTGTTAGATTAGTCATCCTAGATGGAAATAAAATACTCGATTCTATTGAGTAGTTCTGTCATTTATGCTTTTTCTAAAGGTTTCCCTTTCCAATTCTGCTTGCTGCATGGCTGGGTGCTTTTCCTTTGGTTGGTTGCACCCACTTCTCTGCAACCAACTTGATATATTTGTGGCGTGTTTAATTCTAGTTGATCACATCGCCTGTTTTTACTTGTCAGGTTTAAAAACCTCTTACAGAGTAAGGTCCTACCCCTGCGTAGGGGATCCTGGATCAGGGTCTCTGTGCCTTGAGCTGAGATTTGCAAAGCTCTCACGGCTTTGCAGGTTGGAGTAGAGTCTGAAATCGTTGCCCAATATGATAATCTGGAGCAGTCACTGTGGGTATTGCAAGAGAACTGGAGACGGTTGTTGAGTTTGCATGCTGGAAGGAGACGTTACAGAACAAAAATCACTAGATTCACGTTGTAATTGTGTGGTGTTAGAAAACTGAGGCATGTAGTTATTTATTCTTTCTCTCTTGCTTGCTTAAATAGGAGAGAAAACAATGTTTTCAACTGCAGAGCCTGATAAAAGGCTTTAAACCTGAATTAGTGGAATTTCAGTTCCCAAAGCAAAGCAGATGTTTCCTCTTCTGTGTTAATCTCGCACTAATACTTACTCAAACTTTGGAAGTAACATCTTTCCCTTTTACTGCAAAGGCTTTATTGCAAATCTTACAATTCAGCGTCAGTTTTTTCCAACCGAAGAAGATGAGACGGGAGCTGCGAAGGCTCTGATGCGCCTGCAGGACACGTACAAACTGGATCCTGAAACTCTCTCTCGAGGCAACTTGCCAGGTAAGCGCACGCAGGTCTCCTCTGCTAAAAGGGAGCCAGTGGTATCATCCTCAAACCCTTTCCAGAAGTCCTTGTTCAGCAGCGTGGGGCCAAGAGGCCCTGCAGCCAAGGTGCTTGAGGATCTGTTTCAGCATTTTGAGAACAACCTGGGAGCTGATCCTGCCCCAGCCAAGGCCCCCATGGTTTGCAGTGACCAGTTCAAGTAGCATTTTCTTAATTATCATAGAATAACCAGGTTGGAAGAGACCCACTGGATCATTGAGTCCAACCATAATTACTATTACTTTAGAAATAAATGCTGATTTTTGTAATTGATATCCCAAAACAACAAAGGACAACGTACTTTTTTGTCCTGGTTACTGCTTAAGCAGATGCCACGGACCCTTCCTGTCCCAAATAACTTCCAGCACAGAATTAGGATAGGATTTAATCGTTAATTCTGGAGGTGATTAGTACAAAACCTGAAATATTGTGGAAGCGTTGTCTTTTTGAAGCCTTTTTGGATTATAAAAAATGAGTATTTACAGACATTCCTCAATGTGCCCCATACATTTGGAGGCAAAGATACTTCTGTGTGCGTTGCTTAAAGCTCCTTCTTGTTTTTAGGCACAAAATACAGATCCTCTTTGACAGTGAGTGACTGCTTTGGTATGGGGAAGACTGCCTACAACGATGGAGATTACTACCACACGGTGCTGTGGATGGAACAGGCCTTAAAACAACACGACGAGGGCGAGGAATCGACGGTCAGCAAAGTGGAGATCCTGGATTACCTCAGCTATGCTGTTTTCCAGTTTGGGGATTTACACAGAGCCATGGAGCTTACCCGACGCCTCATCTCCCTCGGTAAGAGCACAAGGCCTGCTAGCGTAGCGCTGGGGAGTGTTGCCAGCAGCAAAGGGAACGGCAGTCGTCACAGCCTCTGTGTGTTGGTGAGCTGGAAGGGTGTCCTGCCAGATGACTTCTCATAAATGTAGGTCCTGGAAAAAAAAAGACTAGTTTACTTAGACACAATGTCTCTTTAGCAAACTGTCTTGCACTCTGTGCTGCTCTTATCCAAATGTGTCTGACTGCAGTACCTGTGCGCTTGGCCTCAGTGAGGTGGTGTGGTTGGTAGTGCCTAAAGCCTTGGAGAGTCTTGAGTGGAGATGAAGGCTGCCACGGGCTTGGGCAGAGTGCTGTATCTTCTGTAAAGTCCTGCTGACTTCAAGAATTCATAGAATCATGGAACAACTAGGTTGGAAGAGACCCACCGGATCAGAGTCCAACCATTCCTATCAAACACTAACCCATGTCCCTCAGCACCTCGTCCACCTGTCCCTTAAACCCCTCCAGGGAAGGTGAATCAACCCCCTCCCTGAGCAGCCTGTTCCAGTGCCCAATGACCCTTTCCATGAAAATTTTCTTCCTAATGTCCAGCCTGACCCTCCCCTGGTGGAGCTTGAGGCCATTCCCTCTCGTCCTGTCCCCTGTCCCTTGGCAGAAGAGCCCAGCTCCCTCCTCTCCACAACCTCCTTTCAGGGAGTTGGAGAGAACAATGAGGTCTCCCCTCAGCCTCCTCTTCTCCAGGATAAACACCCCCAGCTCTCTCAGCCGCTCCTCTTCTTCTCCAGCCCCTTCCCCAGCTTCGTTGCTCTTCTCTGCACTCGCTCCAGAGCCTCAACATCCTTCTTGTGCTGAGGGACCCACAACTGACCCCAGGATTCGAGGAGCGGTCTCACCAGGGCCGAGTACAGAGGGAGAATAATTCCTCATTATTCCTTAGTGCTGGTACACTTTGATGCAAAATTGCTTTGCCTGGGACCTTACTTTTTTCTGACTATTCAGAACAGCTTGGGTTTCTTAAAACTGCCTTTTGTCTCTGCTGTTTCCATGGGTGAGCAAATAAGCTTTGCTTCCTGTCCAACTTTGCTTACTTCCTGCATTGATAAGGTTTATCTCCCCCAATTAGAGCTGCGTCTACTGTGTTATATATTTGTTTGGCTTTTTAGCTCAGCTGTGGTTCTTGGGTTTGATGTTGCTGCATCCTGAGCGTGGGTGAAGCCTTTTTAATTGGAAAATATGAGCGTTGATTTCTACAGGCATTGGAATTAATATGTTAGAATTTGCTAGAATATGAATGTGTGTTGGATTTCGTTCTCTCTGCAGTAGAGTTTAGTGCTGATAGCAGATTGCAAATCCTTATCAGCCCCGACCAGTGGGACAGGCTTGGCAGTTCCCTCTGGGAGCAGCAGCTTCCCCTGCTCCGGGCTCAGCTTCCTTTTCTGGCTGCGTTACCCTGAGCTCTAGGAGTGGTCACTCCAGTGACCTTCTGGGTTAGTTCCAGAAGATAAACACAGTCAGCTTGGGAGGGCCAGCAGGGAGAGGAACTGCTCTAGGTGCTGCTGTCCACAAACCTGGTGAGCAGGGAATTGTTCCTTCCTACTGATGCTGGGTGAAGATCTATTGATGATGGTTATTGATTTATACCAATGTTGTTAATAAATCAATAATGATGGGTCCAATGATGCTAGTGATCCAAGATTCCTCCTGTATAATCCTGGAGGTGGATGCTGTAGGTGGGCTGTGAATTGGTGACACACACCTCGGAGCTTCCCGACTTTGGAGGAAGGTTTTGGCACTGGCTGAGGTGCAGCAAGTGGACTGGGTTGATCTCTGCTGCTGAGCTCTGCGTTCTGCTTATTTTGAGTAGAACTGGGAAGAAATCTTGAGAGAAAGGTAGGGATGTGAAACCTAAAATCTCCTCCTACTAATTTTCTTCCAGAAAAGATTGTTTTGCTGTGCCTGCCTTCTGCAGAGAGCAGGGGCTTCTGGGTTTGAGAGCAGACTGGAGCCAAAGCACTTTAAGGAGGGTCTCGATACAGAGACTCTTTGATTTGAACAGTTCTGAGATCGCATCACTCACTGCTTCTGTCTGATTTTCTCCCCCTGAAGACAGCACTCACGAGAGAGCAGGCAGTAACCTGCGGTACTTCGAGAAGTTGGTGGAGAAGGAGAGAGAGGAGAAGGAGAAAGAGAAGTCAAACAAGACCTTGACGACGACAGAGCCAGTGGCGCAGAGCGGTTCCTACGAGAGACCTCTGGACTATTTGCCGGAGCGGGACATCTACGAGGCTCTGTGCAGGGGAGAAGGGGTGAAAATGGTAAGAGAAAGGCAGGACTTTCCTGGCTCTGGTGCCTTTGCAGCTGGGTGATCAGGGATTTGTTAGGTTTTACCCTCTGTGAAGCTGGTTTTCTTTTAAGAAAAAAAATTAAATGTAGTTCTGTCCAGGCTGAGATTTGTACCTTATGTCTTGGCTTCTCTGTCTTGAGCTGTGAATCCTAGACAGACAAAGAGCTCTCGACTGCACCTCTTAAAAATTGTTGCGAATTGATTCTTCTCAGTCTGAATTCAAATTCTGGCTGCACTGAGGTACTAGGAGGCTTTCTCCACTGAGAGCTGGCTTATGCTTTCCCACACCTACAGAATCTGTTATTCCTTCCCATTTGCATCTGAAATACATCATTTCTTGACCATCCAGTCTCCAGTACCTCTCAAAAATTAATTCTCAGTGCAGGGAAAGGAATCAATTTATTCAGTCTGTGCAGTCTTAATTATAAAAACCAGAGTTTTTTTACAGCTGGTTGGTTATTTAATTATTTACTTAATCTGTAAGCTGTTTTGTTTTAACTCTCCTTTAGGTTAGCGTTTCAGAGGTTGCTCAGTGGAATCTCGAGTGGCCTGTGTTGGTTTATGTGCAGTAGAACTGCGGAATCGCTCGTGCTTATCTCTTAAAATTGCTGGTCAGCTGATGGCTTTTCAAGTGTTTGTGGAATTAAGCCTTTTTTTCCCCCCTCGTCTGTTTGACCTTGATGAGAAGTGGTTAAGCAAACACTGTGTGTGTTTTGTTTCAGACACCTCGAAGGCAGAAAAGGCNTTCTTGGGTTTGATGTTGCTGCATCCTGAGCGTGGGTGAAGCCTTTTTAATTGGAAAATATGAGCGTTGATTTCTACAGGCATTGGAATTAATATGTTAGAATTTGCTAGAATATGAATGTGTGTTGGATTTCGTTCTCTCTGCAGTAGAGTTTAGTGCTGATAGCAGATTGCAAATCCTTATCAGCCCCGACCAGTGGGACAGGCTTGGCAGTTCCCTCTGGGAGCAGCAGCTTCCCCTGCTCCGGGCTCAGCTTCCTTTTCTGGCTCCGTTACCCTGAGCTCTAGGAGTGGTCACTCCAGTGACCTTCTGGGTTAGTTCCAGAAGATAAACACAGTCAGCTTGGGAGGGCCAGCAGGGAGAGGAACTGCTCTAGGTGCTACTGTCCAGAAACCCTGGTGAGCAGGGAATTGTTCCTTCCTACTGATGCTGGGTGAAGATCTATTGATGATGGTTATTGATTTATACCAACGTCGTTAATAAATCAATAACGGTGGGTCCAATGATGCTAGTGATCCCAGATTCCTCCTGTATAATCCTGGAGGTAGATGCTGTAGGTGGGCTGTTAATCGGTGACACACACCTCGGATCTTCCCGACTTTGGAGGAAGGTTTTGGCACTGGCTGAGGTGCAGCAAGTGGACTGGGTTGATCTCTGCTGCTGAGCTCTGCGTTCTGCTTATTTTGAGTAGAACTGGGAAGAAATCTTGAGAGAAAGGTAGGGATGTGAAACCTAAAATCTCCTCCTACTAATTTTCTTCCAGAAAAGATTGTTTTGCTGTGCCTGCCTTCTGCAGAGAGCAGGGGCTTCTGGGTTTGAGAGCAGACTGGAGCCAAAGCACTTTAAGGAGGGTTTTGATACAGAGACTCTTTGACTTGAACAGTTCTGAGATCACATCACTCACTGCTTCTGTCTGTTTTTCTCCCCCTGAAGACAGCACTCACGAGAGAGCAGGCAGTAACCTGCGGTACTTCGAGAAGTTGGTGGAGAAGGAGAGAGAGGAGAAGGAGAAAGAGAAGTCAAACAAGACCTTGACGACGACAGAGCCAGTGGCGCAGAGCGGTTCCTACGAGAGACCTCTGGACTATTTGCCAGAGCGGGACATCTACGAGGCTCTGTGCAGGGGAGAAGGGGTGAAAATGGTAAGAGAAAGGCAGGACTTTCCTGGCTCTGGTGCCTTTGCAGCTGGGTGATCAGGGATTTGTTAGGTTTTACCCTCTGTGAAGCTGGTTTTCTTTTAAGAAAAAAAATTAAATGTAGTTCTGTCCAGGCTGAGATTTGTACCTTATGTCTTGGCTTCTCTGTCTGGAGCTGTGAATCCTAGACAGACAAACAGCTCTCGACTGCACCTCTTAAAAATTGTTGCGAATTGATTCTTCTCAGTCTGAATTCAAATTCTGGCTCTACTGATGTACTAGGAGGCTTTCTCCACTGAGATGTGGCTTATGTTTTCCCACACCTACAGAATCTGTTATTCCTTCCCATTTGCATCTGAAATACATCATTTCTTGACCATCCAGTCTCCAGTACCTCTCAAAAATTAATTCTCAGTGCAGGGAAAGGAATCAATTTATTCAGTCTGTGCAGTCTTAATTATAAAAACCAGAGTTTTTTTACAGCTGGTTGGTTATTTAATTATTTACTTAATCTGTAAGCTGTTTTGTTTTAACTCTCCTTTAGGTTAGCGTTTCAGAGGTTGCTCAGTGGTATCTCGAGTGGCCTGTGTGGGTTTATTTGCAGTAGAACTGCGGAATCGCTCGTGCTTATCTCTTAAAATTGCTGGTCAGCTGATGGCTTTTCAAGTGTTTGTGGAATTAAGCCTTTTTTTCCCCCCTCGTCTGTTTGACCTTGATGAGAAGTGGTTAAGCAAACACTGTGTGTGTTTTGTTTCAGACACCTCGAAGGCAGAAAAGGCTGTTTTGTAGGTACCACGATGGCAACAGAAACCCTCATCTGCTCATCGCTCCCTTTAAGGAAGAGGACGAGTGGGACAGTCCTCATATCATACGATACTACGATGTCCTGTCTGATGAAGAAATTGAGAAAATTAAACAACTAGCGAAGCCAAGGGTAAGTTTCCTCTTTTCCATCTCACTAATGGCCACTAATTCAGTTTAATCTCTATCAGCAAAGGTTACACAAAGGACTTAGAAGGTCTCGTTTCGTACTGCGGGTGATGCTCTGCAGCTGTGGGCCTGAGGGGAAGGATTTCAAAACTGCCTGGGGATGTGGGATCATAAAGCCCGGGCTCCTGAAAGTGTTTATGCATTATTGCACTTATTTACTGGGAACTTGGCATCATTTGCATAGAAACCTTTTAGGAAACTGGAGACAAGACCTGAAGGAGAGTCTGGCTCACAGTGATAGGAGCCAGTGTCCAATATACCTTAAGTCTCCCTTTGGAAACGGAGCTGAACCTCNACTTGGGAAGGACAAGGCACTCGTAAGGATTTTTTTCAGTCAGTTTTCCCAGGGCACTGTAGCTCTGACCTTTCCTCCTCGATAGCTTCAACGTGCGAAGTGTAGATCCAGCTGAAGAGCAGCAGATCTGAGTGGGATTTGAGTTTTAACGCAATACCTGTTACCCGTGGTGTGAATTCTAGTTGCTCTGCATGCAATCGAAATGCAGCTACCTGATGCAAATCATCTCCTCTGATTTTTTCTGGAGGTGGATTTTCCTGACTCTTTCCTTTCTGGCTAAATAAGTAGGGCAGTGTGAGGTCAGTAGATGCTGCCCCTGACTTCTCTGCCAGGTCTGACAAGCGTGTAAAACTAACCAGTTTAATTGAGAGGAATATTTCATTTTAGCACCCGTCTAGCTGCTGCTGTGAAACGTGGAACTAAAATTCCAGTCAAGAATTACCTTTCTGGATGCGTTTCTAAACGTAAACATAAATAGTTAGAGGCAGATCAAGAAACTGATGCTTTCCTAAGGACATTAACAATTGGGGATGTTTGTGAAGCTGGATTTCTGTCTGCCAGCCAGAGACGGGAGTGTTGGCAGGACGCTGCTGTCTCCGGGGACTCTCACCTCCAGAAATAAAGACTTTCCCTATTACATCAGAGCGAAAAACTTCAAGAGCTCCAGATAAAATGGAAACATTCAAACGGTGCATATCACTTATTTTATTCTAATTCATCGCGTTCTAAATAAGGCAGCTATTAATTTTTTAATTGCTTTTCCTATTTTTGTGCTAAGTTTTAGGGACGGTCTTAAGTCTTGCTGAGATTTGCTTATTGCTGATGTCAGAGGAGTTCTTCATATAATTTGTGCAGTGGATTACTGGGAACAGTCCTTGTAAGAGTAGGTGAATATTGGAGAATGAATATGAATATTCATCTGAAAACTTTCAATTTTTAAAAAAAGCAAAGCAGGCATTCTCTTCAAACTTTATTTCTTAAGCCTGACTACAGCTCAGCTGCAGGAAGAGCTTTGAATTCTGTTGTGCTATGAAAGGCTGGAAAATGCAAGCCTCGTGAATAGATGGTCTTGAATAAATACAGCTTAATTTCAGCCAGGAAATTTTAGTTAGTTATCGTGGAAGCTTTCAGATGGAACTCTGAAGCGGTGCATTAGTTCTGGACTCGGGAAGATGAGCCGTCCCTTTGTTCTAAAACGCATTTGCAAGGAATTTCTTCAGTTGGGTCCAAGCGCTTCAGCATTATCTGCAGCTGATGGTTGCCAATGTTTTTTTGGTTTGTAGAGAAGCAACATCTGTGCGTGATTGAGAGTAGCTGCATCCAAGTTGGTTTTCATGCTCGTTTTGGAGTTGGAGTAAAAGAGATTGCGTTTTGCAGAAAGTAATTCCAATTTTTTCAGGCAACGCAGCAGAGCTGAGGGGGGGAAGGGTCAGCAAAATCCTTAATTTTCTTGTGGATAAGGTTGAGACAGGTGTGCTGAGAAGGTAGGGGAACCTTTTACTGAAAGTTCTGGATTTACCTGCAATACAGGCATGCCTGAACAGGTACAAGTAGAGCATGGAGGGAGGGACACAAATATCTTTGAGCTCAGTGCTATTGGGTTTCAGCAATATGGGATTTCCAAAGGAGGAAGGATGGATGAAGCTTCTGATCAGTCCAGTGTGTTAAGATGATTCTTCAAAGACCAGCAAATGCCTGTTAGGAGGCTGCTTTCTTCTCCCCAAGAAAAGAAGCCTCACATTTATCACTTGATTCTACCCAGTGAGGTGTAGATCGTTGTAATGGTTTGATTTTTTACTCAAACAATCACAGTCGTGTCTTAAATGAAGCAGCCTAGCAATCAGAGAAGAAATATGATAGTAGTCAGGCTTATTTTGATTCTGATTTCCCTTCCAACCCAAACTATTCCATGATTCTACGATTTATTTAGCTTAAATACTAGATGCAGAGCTCAAGTAAGCATATACAAGCTTGAGAATGGCAGCAGAATGACAAGTTTGGGAAGCTAAATTATATCCTAAAAGCTCTGCTTCGTTCTACCAGTGAAGAACAGCTTTCCGTCCGCCCGGCTTTTCTGTTATAATTTATGCAGGAGAGATCTGGAACTAAAATAATGGTGACTCAGAATTCCAGCTGTGCCAGGAACTCTTGTTTAGGGACACGACAGCTGACATGAATTGTAAAGCTGGCTGGAGGCTTCTTTGAGGAAAAACGAAGGAAATCATGACTGCGTGTTCTGGAGCAAATGCCAACACGAAGGCTTTCTCTGACCTATAATTAAGCGGGAGGAAGGAGGCGTGAGTTAAAGTGGTTGCGGTCTGCAGGGGTTAAATTTAAATGCGGTCTGAGTTTACAGTCAAAGAAAGGAGTGTCCCAGTTCTTGTTCTCAGCTGCAAGTATGAAACCAACCTGCCCTGCTGTGTTATGCTGGCAGCGGTCGTGGCTCTGGCACCGCAGAAATCCCAGCACTTGTGCAAAATCCCCTGTTTTTCTTACAAATACGTGGTGGGGACTAATGGAGATGATGCGGTTCTCGCTGTTTCAAATAGGTGCTGAGCTGTGCTTTTGCCGGGTTCCATAGTAACGTTATCTCAAAGCGTCTCTGGGAATTACGTGTTCCAGGCATCTTCCAACTGGAAAATCTGAGCGCGGTAACGTCGAGAGTTGCCCTCAGGAGTTTTCTACCACTGTGGATCTGCCTGCCCCATCAGTTATAATTCATTCTGTAAAAATTTTGTTACGTTTCATCCGAGAACAAGACTGAGGGGTTTTTTTCAGTCCACGGGAGGAGCAGGCTGATTAAATTCGTGGAGTATCCAATGATTTTGTTTGCCAAGAACTTGGGCTTCGTACATTGTTAACTTTTGTTGTTCCCTCTTGCTGATATTGACTCCAGCTGTTTAAAAAAAAAAGTACCTTCAAAGCCTGTTCAGCGAGCAGCACTTGTGGATTTAGTGAGTGTCATGGCAGTGCAGTCAGTCCAGGATCAAATGGTTGGACTCGATGAGCCGGTGGGTCTCTTCCAACCTGGTGATTCTGTGATTCTATGAAATGCAGGTGCTGGATTGCAGTCGTGTCTCTGCATGTGCTGTTCTAGCTTCAAACTGGAATTAACTCTAGGTTGGAGCTTTAACTTTCATCCAGTGATAAACTGATTCCGGACAAGTCGGGTGTTGCTTTTGGTGAAGATGGGAGGTGTTTTCCTAACCTGTAGTTGATGTTTCTTCCCCCTTTTTTTTTCTTTTTTTTGACACAGCTGGCACGAGCTACAGTCCGTGATCCCAAAACTGGTGTCCTGACAGTGGCGAGCTACAGGGTATCGAAAAGGTAAGCAGGAACGAGTTTAGCTTTAAGGTTTTTGTGCTTAACAACTGTCACCTGCTACCTGCAGCTGAAAACTTGAGCTGCTTTGCATGTGGCAAAAGCTTGAACAGCAAACGCGTGGTAAACGGCTCTTTTAGCCACCTGGCTGAGGGCAGGAGAATCCCTTCTGCCTTGGGAAATGGGTTGTTGTGATTCGTATTCTAAAATAATATTTTAAATCCTTCCGTTACCCCAGCTCATGGTTGGAGGAAGACGACGATCCTGTCGTGGCCAAGGTGAATCAGCGGATGCAGCAGATCACGGGCCTAACGGTGAAAACAGCTGAACTGTTGCAGGTTGGTGTGCTTGGCTAGCTGGATTTCATCCAGGTGTAACGAGCTGCTGGGCAGGGTGGTGGTGGTGGTGCTTGTGCAGATGTAAACATGGGCTGGCTCTCACCCAGCCCCTCTTAGGGGCTCTGAGGTCTCGACTCGGCACGCAGAGGGTAAGTTAGGTGTTTATGAAGAGTGTGGGGTGTTTCCAGCTGCTGCCAGCCGCAAGGACTTGGCAGGTACCTGCTTTTCCCTTCATGTACCAGGCGGAGAAGGGTGGAGATAGGATAGAGCAGATAGCTTCATGTGGGATTTACCTGCTTGTCTTGAGGGAAATACCTGCCACTTATTTTCAAGACTGTGAAAGCTGATCCTCCTTCCTAGTTGAACGTTCTGATTGCTTGAATATTTTTCATAATCTTGCTCTATTCCCATATGAAGTCTGAACTTGTCTGTCTGTTGGGGAGGGGAAGGAGAGCAGGAGCGGCACAGTACTGGCAGAAGAGCTGTATTTTAGCCTATTTACTGCTCCTCTCCTTCCATGCTCCTGCAACTCCTGTCTTAAAGCCTGATTGAAGTGCTGTTGAATGCCGGCCAGCAGTAATTTTGTAGTGATCTTGAACACATTCAATACAGCCTCAGAGTAATAATATCGTAAGTTATGGTATCTTCAGCTAAAACAAACCAAGTGGTGCTTTTAAACTACTTTGAGTCTTTGGTGTTCCTGGCTGTAAGGGATCGTACTTGTGTGACACAGTCTAATTCCAGGCTGTGTATCCCCTGGTTTGGACACACAAAAAACCAGAAATAGATGCTCTCAGCTCCCTCTTTCAGAGAAGCAAGTGTGTGGTAAAACAATTGCTGGTAATTCACGTTAAACAGGCTGTTGTAGCGATAAATGGATCGCTGGCATTGAGGGATGGTGCAGAAATACTCGATGAAACCCTCAAGTTTAAGGGCACTTCAATTGTTTCTCATCCACGTACCTCGTTTCTGGCAATCTAAATTGAAATTAAATGTGCTGGAGATAACGATCTTAACCACAAAGCGCTATGTCTTGTATCTCTGAGAACAAATTCTATCTCCTGCAGCCCTAACTTGCGGCTCAGGGGATGTTTACGCTTCCTTCTCCCATGCTGTAGGTTGCCAACTACGGGATGGGAGGGCAGTATGAGCCGCACTTCGATTTTTCTAGGGTAAGATGGCATTTTCAGTTGCTTCTTTGTGGGATGGGGAGGGGGGAGGGGGAACAGTTTGTTTTGAGAACTGTTGAAAGTATTTTCTGTGAAAACAACGTATAGCCCTGCTGCATGGGATGGATGATGACCTTCAGGCCTGTGCTCTGCCTTCTCCCACGCTGCAAGTTCAAGGCAACAACGAGCAGATTGGATTGGCTGCTTCTCTCTGTCACTTTGGTTCCTTGCACGGTATAGAGGCACTGAAAGGTGGTCATGCAGCACCTGAATATGCTTTTCCCATTATATTATTTAGACGCCAAGGTCTACAAGCCCTTTTTTTGAGTCTGTGTTGTTCCGTTAGGCTTCTGAGTTCAGCAAGGTTGTCAGAGTCGTCCTCTGGAGGATATTTTGAAGTGTTTTGCAGGAGCTGACTGAGCATGAATCATAGAATCATAGAATCACCAGGTTGGGAGAGACCCACCAGATCATCAAGTCCAACCATTCCCACCAATCTCTAACCCATGTCCCTCAGCACCTTGTCTACCTGCCCCTTAAACCCCTCCAGGGAAGGGGAATCAACCCCCTCCCTGGGCAGCTTCTGCCAGTGCCCAGTGACCCTTTCTGGGAAATATTTTTTCCTACTGTCCAGCCTGACCCTCCCCTGGTGGAGCTTGAGGCCATTCCCTCTCGTCCTGTCCCCTGTCCC